>WWET01001380.1:200935-230913 GCA_011038615.1 Limnodynastes dumerilii | reverse complement strand
TAAGTATTTACGTGACACATACGTGAATGGCCCATACGTTCACAATTACGCTACGTTAATGTGCGTTTTTTCTATGGTGCGCATGCGCAGTACATACTAAACTGCGATTTTACGTCTCCACCACGCGTAAATTCGCTTTGAATCGGTGTTCTGGATCAGGCCCAATGTATTTCTAGGTAAGAAATAGAGGCGTGGTCAGGTACAGAGAAGTTATAGGGGGTGGGGGGGCACTGCTGTTTGAAGCATGACCACATGAACTGGTGAATTACAATTGGCATAAACATGGAAAGTAGGGTTTAATATTTGTGGCATTACCATGTGAAATAGATACATTACATTAAAATATCTTGGATCCCCAACTTAAAAATATTCAGATACTCCTGTACTACAAACCTATGGGATTACAACTGCGAGTATGTGTGTGGGTACAGGTGCATGCTGGTACCAGTAATGGCATATTAACTCAAAGTTGTTCCTGCAGAAGTCGAGGTTACAAATTGTTGCAGAGCCTTGGTCTGATTCCCAGTGTTCAACATTCATGAAAAACATAGATCTATGATGTTGTGTGCTTTCATGTCACATGTCTCAAACTGTACACAAATGTTTGAAACTTTTTGAAGCTATTAGATTTAGTGAACTGCAGGGTTTTATAAAACATGGTGACCTATGTTTGTTTTTATGCATGCAATCTAGGGAAGCAAGAATGCAAATTCTGCACATTACTATGATTTATGAAATTTGCATAGAGTGAGTATTCATTTGTAATGTTCTTATGAAAGCTTCTATAACACTTGTCACTCAGTTATGGAAGATAGGAATTATAAATAAGACAACATCATAACGCTGTACATTTGTTTCTGCTGAAACCATTAAAACTGATGTTATGGTAGATTTAGACAACTAAGAGAATATTTCCATAACATCTATTTCTTAACATTACTACAGTATGCTTAATATATCTCAGAACCGTGTTTGCTTTTTGATACTGTCTGTCTGTAAGTTCCTTTGTAAAATATTGATTTTATATACTGTTACTAAATGTTACTAAATGACAATGGGCCGGTTCCAGAACTACGTCCGTCTTCCATAGACGGACGTAATTCAATAAACAATAGCTACTGCGCATGCGTCTAAAAGACCGCATATACGCAATCTACGTATTGGAACGATACGCAGATTACGTACAACGCAAGCGCAGTAGCTATTGTTTATTGAATTACGTCCGTCTATGGAAGACGGACGTAGTTCTGGATCTACCCCAATGTCACTCACTCAGCCTTACCTTTTATATGGGGTATTTTAGTGTGATGTCGTCCTAGATTCTGCCAACCAAGATCCTTATTAGACATGTGACTGTTTTTTTTTGGACGTCCTTCAAGTTCAGGTATAAGAGCAGTCAAGATGGTTTCAGCAACCGGAATACAAATTCCTGTGAAAATACATACAATTAGATATACATATACACATTATTTTTTCATTTACATTTATCAGCAAATAGCAACATTGTCAGACATTGTTCATCACTTTAAAAACACATTTGAATACTTTGCTTTGAAATAAATAAGTCATGTATTTTTATTAGGGGTGTGGGTCCCCGCTTAGAACAGCCCTATTTCGATAGGGTCGTTTCCTCCCAACCAGTTTCGAACTGGCAATTGCATATGCCTCGGGATACACTCCTTTCCCTAATTCTAACCCTAACCCTCCCCTCTCATTACCCTAAACCTAACCCTACCTTCCTGGCATCCTGACCCTAACCCTCCCTTCCTTGCAGCCTGACCCTAACCCTCCATCTCCCACAGCCTGACCCTAATTGTCCCTCCCCTGCAGCCTGACCCTAACCCTCCCTCCCCTGCAGCCTGACCCTAACCCTCCCTACCCCGCACCCTGGAGAGGTTACTCACCTTTCCCTCGGTTACAAGTTCAGACCATGGATGATTTTAAGTTGCAGTGTGTGAAACTGTGGAGTCATGTAGAGGTCCCTTATGATGTATAATAACAGGGGTTAAATAAAAAGCTTAGGATCACAGAGGTTTAGTATATTATATGTATAGCAGCCACTGTGGGCATACTGATACCTGCAAAATAACGATCCGTCTAAAGGCTAGCTTTACTAAACTGCGGAAAAGGAAAGATGGAGATGTTGCTCATAGCAACCAATCAGTTTCTAGCTAACATTCTCTAGTATGTAATAGGAAAGTGAGAGCTAGAATCTCAGTAGTTGCTATGGGCAATACAACTGTGGATGCTAACAAACTGTTATTTTAAGCTGTATGGGGAAGACTGCAACTTCTATACTCCTGTCATGGACCAGTACTGTTTTGTTATGTAATGAATCTCCAGGTAACGTACACTTGAAAAAGTTCCCTATAATATAACTATAGTGGCACTAGAACCATAATTTTTTCATGGGAGGAGCTCAGCGCTTGATATTCCTTTCTTCAGATTTACACAACCCATGGGCAAACCAGTACACATCCCTCTAGATAGAACAACACACCTGAAAAAATTGTTCTTCTATAAAGCAATACATTTTTGTTAATTCCGTTTTACACCATATTTCAGAGTTAGGCTGCCAAACGCTCTCATAACAGTAAATCATCAATATACATCCACTACCCAGTAAAGAAAAAGAGACTTTCCAGGTGCAAAGGCTTAGCCCAGCATCTGGTTCTGCAACTGTAAATCAGCACCTCTACCTGTGTCCTAGAATGTGTTGACTGAAATAATACATCAATTCCTAAACAACAGCTTTTAAAAAATAAATAAACAAATACAAATAAATTAAAATAAAGGAATTAACATATCTTTTTATAAACAAAGCTCAGGAATGTAGTACCATTTATAAGTAATTTTATTTTACATAATTAGCTATTTAATCCATTAAGATATAACAATAAACAGAAAAAATTGTGAAAAATATTGACATGTCCAAAAAACTATAAAACTTTTTCCCTTTTAACATCTGATTCCTTTGGTGTAACAGATACTACTGTATTTGACACAGCCTGGGTTTTTTTTTAGTACTTCGTTAGAGACAACCTTTTGTGGAATTTAGGAATTGGAATGACAGACTGTCTGCATTCTCCTGATCAGTCTAAAATTGGCTGCAGGTACATTTTTACATATCTCATATTCTATGATCACATGGAACTGCATACATAGAGATAGACTGGTGCACATCTGTAGGATTATTATTCAATAACCGCACTCAACAGCAGGAAGTAATTCAAATAAAGCAAAGCTACATTCCAGGAGAAGATCCTATGCTATATTATACTCTAATTCATTTAGCCAGGATCAGTTCAAGGAGCTTAGACATTCAGTGGCTACTACTATAATATAGTAATACCTTTAATTACACATAAGAAGCATGTATAATTCACAAAACATCTGGAACAAACAGGGCAGAGTAGTGATAATATAAAGAGGAACAATTCTGAAAAGAAGGATATGATGCATTGGTGGAGATTTTGCAACTTACTCCTCATTACAATGGGTTTATAAGAAAGAGATTGAATGATTCATTAAGTTGATGACAGTAGAAATATAGTGCAAATGTTTTGAGTTATATTAAATGAAATGTTATTTCCTATGTTGTTATGGCAGGGTGTGAAATACCACTGTAACATTATGCTCTAACTTTGTTTGTTTTTTGTAATGATCTACATTTTCAAAATTCTGTTATTTGCAAAGGATGTAAGAAGCTGGGATGTATGTAGCATGTTTCATGGCTGGATAATAAAACACTCTGACCACCCAAGAAAAAAAGTTCAAATTAAAGGCATTATTCTGCTCATGAAACATTTAAATATGTTTTTGACTGTTCATTCATTTGGAAAAACATATGGAGATATTTTAGAATTTTTTAGACACTGCATCAGTTTTTGATCATCCTCCCTCACAATTTAGTTGATCACTAGTCTGTATTACATTTTAACAGTTTGTTCACCAAACCTCCACATGTGGAAAACTCAGTTGTGTTTTGTACTTTCTCATTGTTTATAACAAATTAGATTAGTTTGATCACAACCCCGTCCAACACAACAGTAACTATGTGTGTGACATTTTACAACGTTTTAGCACAGTGGGCCTGATTCAGAGATACGATTTCCACGGCACTTAGGAGCGTATATTTAGGATCTTAGAAAATTTGCAAAACCGCGCATGCGTAGTAATAGTGCAACGCCATGTACGTAGCGGTTAGGAGCGTAAATCCGCTAAGATCGTAAGTGTGAATCGATTGCAAGCACTTAAGATCTTAAGTGCTGCGAATCTTTAAGATCTTAAGGATTTGCATGGAAATGGGCGGGGGGAGGCAGGGAAATGAGGGAAAGTGGGCGTGGGCTGACACTTGGGATCTTAAATTCCCTACGGCGCTGCTACAGACGCCCGATCCATGATCGGGCGTTGCCGTAGTAACGCCGGGCAACATCTGCCCAGCGCAGCTCAGATCGGCTTAAAAGCCGATCTTACGCTTACGCCCGCCGTCCTAGCGACGGCGGGCGTTATTCTGGATCAGGCCCTATGTGTGTGACATTTTACAACGTTTTAGCACAGTGAGTGCACATGCAACACAGTGAAAATATGTATCCCCTATTCAAAGCTTCTGTTCACTGAAGGTTGTACAAAGAGTGAGTGCACATTTGCAACATGCAAACAGATATGTATGAGTGTACAATAACATAGATATAAGAGATTTCCAGCGCAATTAGATAAGGATGTTTTATCAAATGGGAATCTATCACCCCTGCTGTATAAAATACTGGAAAAAGATAATTATGATGGACGTCCAGTGCTGATATTTAATATGGCGGCACAATATTCCAGAAGTTCTCAGGATAAACTTATTTTGTAGCCCCATTGGATACAAAGTCTATCCTGAGAAGTTCTAGAATATTATTTCACCATTATAAATATCAGCCAGCGCTGGATCGCCCATCATAATTATCTTTTACAGGTATGTATGCAAATAGTCTATACAAGTTACAAGTTTTAGTGTCTTTCTTATATAAGTAAAACTAATTGGCTTCATGTGTGTTATTTAATTAGAATAATAATAAAACATAATTAAAAAGACAAAACATTATTTCGTAAGCAAAAATTCACTAGTATTTTAAAAAAATAATAATAATAATAATAATGAAGATATCTAAAAAGGATAATATTATACATGCAACCTTGTGCAATTGTTTTAAAACTTTGATTATTTTTTTGAATTAGACTGATTAATGTCTGTCATCCATGTGTCAGGCGTGAGGAGGAGCTCAATGATAAAGTACAAAAATAACAGTAAGAAATGGCTGGGGGTCAGAGACTTAAGAGTCCCAGAAGATAGTCCATATCAGACAGTCCAGGGGGGATATGGTCCTGGAATCTGGCTCCCTATCCACAGGAGAAGTTAGTCCGGCAATTGTAAATACCGTGTGCAGTGGAAAACACAGTATAATATATAGGGCCGTAACTAGGGGTGTGCGATAGGGGCGGCCTCCCAGGGCACAAATCTTAAAGGGGCACCAGTAAGTTAATATTTATGGTTAAATTGGATTGGAATTCAGGGTAAGGGGGCACCACTGTTCCTTTTTGCCCCTGGCTCTGAAATTTCTAGTTACGGCTCTGGTAATATAGAATTTCGGGAGCATTGCTTAAAACACGTGCTAACTGACAGAGCTCTGTATAATGATACCTATATGTCCCTCGCTGTCTGTGTCAGCTTCTGTCCGGGTTATGTTCATCCTAGGGTTCGTCCTAGAGGATCACGTTCTCCATCTGTGGCACGTCGCCTTCGTAAGGCGCGGCGGCGTGCACACCGTCGCGTCGACTGTCAGGTGATGAGCGGCTTTCCTTTGGTTCCTCTGTTAAGTGCCTTGCGTGGAGATCTCTGTCCAAGTTTTATTACCTACGCGTTTCACCCACTCCGGGGCTTCATCAGGGCCAATGGCTTGGTGTACTTACAACAGGGCTGCACAATTACTTCTGCTTTGGGGACCAGTGCTACAAACAGGTTCACGGAACAGCTATGGGCACGAAAGTTGCGCCCAGCTACGAGAACCTGTTTGTGGCACAATGGGAGAACAGAGTCATCTGGGTGAAGGAAAATCCATATAAGGAAGATATCGCAATATGGAGGAGATATATAGATGATATAATTTGTATTTGGATGGACAGTGACACCCTTCTGAAAGAGTTTGTCCAGTACATTAATAAAAATGATCTTAACCTCATCTAAAAAGCCAATCTGCGCATGCGCCGGACAGATGTTGCCCGGGCGTCCGTAGCTTCAGCGTAGTAACGCTGGAGGGGGCATCCCCCACTGTTACTACGCTGAGGTTAGTGCAGGGAGGCGACGGGAGGGAGGGTAATTAGTATGGGAGGGCGGCGTTATCTTACTAACGCCACCGTCCCAGCGTATTTACACTCCCTTACGCCGACTGAAGTTAGGGTAGCTAGTATGGGAGGGCGGCGTTATCTTACTAACGCCACCGTCCCAGCGTATTTACACTCCAACAAGGGGGAGTGTCGGGGCAGAGCAGCGATTAAAATGCTCAGTGTAACGTCGTAGTTCTGGATCAGCCCCATCTTCTCTACGGAAACCAGCACAGAAAAGGTTATATTCCTTGACCTGGAATTTTTTCACCTCATCTTCATACTAAATCCTATTGATGCCAATACCTACATACCCACAACAAGCAGCCACCACCGTAACTGGCTGAGGAACATTCCTTACGATCAATTCCAAAGAGTCAGAAGAAACTGTACCAGATTGGAAGACTATAATCTGTTAGCCAACCAAATGAAACAAAGGTTCCTAGAAAGGAAATACGATGCCCAACTAGTAGAGGAAGCATTGTCAAAAAGAGTGAAAGATAGAAACACACGTCTTAATGGCAATAAGACCAACAGAAAACAGAAGGAAGAAGTATGCTTCATTAATGGGTATAGCACAAATGCTAAAGACCCCATTGTTGAAGGACCCCATCCTCAACACAATTCTCCCGAAAAGACCTCTTATCACCTACAGAAAAGCAAAAAACCTCAAGAACATACTGGCCCCAAGCGCAATTGCACCTGAGACTGAATCCCTCAAGAACACCTGGCTCAATGACAACAAACAGAGGTTTTATTATTGTACCAAGTGTAAAAGCTGCAAGACCTCTAGAAAATATGGTACCAAACCAATTATCTCCATCACAGCAAATGCGACGGGCATGACTTTCAACATCAAAAAGAAGATCAGCTGTGAGACTAAAGGGCTAATCTATCTTCTCGAATGTCCCTGTGACCTTCAGTATGTGGGCCGCACCATTAGGACCCTGAAGGAGAGAACAATGGAGCACCTGAGGAACATCACCAAAGAGGTTACAATACTCAGCACATTTTAAAGAACATCATGACTGCGACCCGATCCTACTGTCCTTTATAGGGTTAAAAAAGGTACAGAAACATTGGAGAGGAGGGAATTATTTGGCCCAGATCTCCAAGGAAGAGACTCAATGGATTTTCAATTTACAAACTCTAGCTCCAAAAGGACTGAACATTGTCTTGGATTTAGGATCCTTTCTTCGTTCCGGCGTATTTGGTCGGCATGGGCACCACTTAGCTGCTCCTAGTCCTTCCTGTTTTTTAGCCTATGGAGTTTTTTGTCCTACAAAACCAATCGGGCCCCCTAGTATCAATCCATTCCCATTGCTCCGCCCAATCTATTCCCAATTAATTTCCATTGCTCCGCCCAAATCACTTTCTCTAGAAGGGCCCCCCTCAATTCAGATGCCCAATTGGGCAAGAACTTATGTAACTTTCCCTATACCCACCTACCTGGTGACTCAGGGACCGCTTGCGCCATATCTCCCCAAATTATGTGTGGTCTACAGTTTACTACTTGTGGGATTCTAATTCCAATTAGATGTGAGTTACCTTCACATTGTTTCGATGCAAACATATCATGTACCTATGGATCGGATTCTTGGAGCTATCACCATCCCTGAATTTGTACATCCATTTAGTTTGACTTTCCTGTTTTCTGTTATTTGCCCTCTGTTCTTTGTCCTTTATTTTGACTTTCTGTTCGCTGTTTTTTTGTTTTTCTGTTTTTTGTTTCGTTTTTTTGATTATTTATTCATTTTCATATATTTTTCCTTTTTTTTTCATATTGTTGATCATATTGAGGATTTCTTGTCACTATAGTGCACCTTATTCCATGATTTATGGACATTAATTTTTGGATGCTTTTTCTCCACTCGGTACACACCAGCCTTTATTTTTCATCCCATACGTCCGCCTGACAAAAACTGTTGTCCTAAGTAACCATGGAAACCATCAAGAGAATCTATCAGCGGTGAGCGCGCCCTTTAAATCAACACCCCCCCGGCCCTATTGTAAGTGCACCAAGCCATTGGCCCTCATGAAGCCCCGGAGTGGGTGAAATGCGTAGGTAATAAAGCTTGGACGAAGATCTCCACAAAAGGCACTTGACAGAGGAACTAGAGGAAGGCTGCTCATCACCTGACAGTCAGTGCAACAGTGTGCACGCCGCCATACCTTACGAAGGAGATGCGTCACAGATGGAGAACGGGATCCTCTAGGACGAACCCTTGAATGAAGATAACCCAGACAGAAGCCAACACAGACAGCGAGGGACATATAGGTATCATTATACAGTGCTCTGTCAGTTAGCACATGTATTGAGCAACGCTCCAGAAACTCTATATTACACTGTGTTTTCCACTGCACACAGCATTTATAATTGGCGGACTAACTTTTGTAGATAGGGAGCCGGATTCTCGGACCATATTCCCCCTGGACTGTCTGATCTAGACTATCTTCTGGGACTCTTAAGTCTCTGACCCCCAGCCATTTCTTACTGTTATTTTTGTACTTTATCATTGAGCTCCTCCTCACGCTTGTGCCTCATTTCTGCACTGGACCTTCTCTATACCTGTTGAAAGCTATTGAGGAAATTATATCTTCAGTTGAACTGCACAGTTAAACAATGTAACGTTTTCATCTGGTTTATTTGTATATCTTATCTGGACCTTTGTCATATTATCTACATTGAATATTTATTGTTATGTTTTTCTGATATTTTTTATTTAATATAAATCCTGTTTTAAAGACCTTAGAATTTCTGGTCTAACGATAGATATTCTGATATTGTGATATTGTTATATTGTCACATTGTTTTTGGCGTGGGGTAACCCACTTTCTACTTCACATGTAAACCATGCTCGCTGCATTCTGATTTGCGTTCGTCTTTGCATCAGACACTTTGTGTCCTGCAGAAACTTAGCAAGTAAAATGCTGCTCACACTGCTGAACTAACCAGATGCAGATGTCTCAAGTTAGACTTGTTTCCACAGAAATATTTTCTCGCTTACCCACTGAGATAAGTGTAAAATAACAACAGAGCTATGACACTCAAGGTTATGTGGAATTCTGTAAGGCTTATAATTGTTCTTTTTCAGCAATGTTATTTGTTTGTCAGACAAATCTTTTTTATTTAACATAAAATTAGAAGCAACAATCTTTATTTCAAATAACCGAAAATACTGTGTATTGTAATTCTGTAATCATAACAGGCAAAATGTTTAAAACATAACAAGAGATGAGACATCAATAAAATTAATAAACTAGAAAATGTTTGAGGTGAACTTTTTTTTTGTTGATAATGAAGGTTTTATATTGCTTTGTATCACAGTGCCAGAAAATGTTCTTTTATCCAATTTATGATAAACATTTTGCCAGGGTATTTGACAATACTGTGCGTCAGTGGTAGGTAAGAGGACTGTAACTGTTTGTGAACCTGCTGCAGGCTCCCATGGTGCCAAGAGCTGGAAAAATGGTTCTGAAAAGGCAATTATTTGTCAGTTGGATCACTTGGGATGACTTGCTGAAGGAAGGACTAATCAGTGTACTGAGAAGACTGGATATCTATGCAAGGTAGATCATTAATTAGCATTGTAGGAGAGGGTCAATCATTGACAAGGTGCCATATTCACAGATCCGTTTTTGCGCGGAGCTCTGTTCATATTTTTACGTTTGGAGTAACTGCGCATGCGTAGTACCTTAATTTATGCTATTTACATTAAATTTACGCACTGAAGTCCATTAGGCACGTATGTGTGAATCGCACTTCGGGACATACGTACGGATGGACGTGGTTGAAATCCGTACAGACAAAGTTACGTTAAAGTGGGTGGGGGGAGGCATTTAAATGACTAGTTGAGGGCGCGGTTAGCTACATACACACGTTCATATGTATTATACGCACGTAAATGCAAATGTAAAGATAAGGGTGCTCCATGGTAGTAGAAGTCTACGTAAAGCCGTCCGTGTGAGGGGAGTGTCATGGGTGTTGGCTTGCAACGTACGTGTGTATAATTGCGTACCTAGAACTAACGGATCTGTGAATACGGCCCAAAGTACATAATGAAGTAGTTCATGTAGACAGTTCATTTTTAAATGGTTGCATCTGATAGCATTTATATTAGTAATAAGTTTCTTCTGTAGAATCAAAAGTTCAGTACCAGGGAAAGGTAGTGGATGGATGAAGAAAAATGAAGCACAACATGACACACTAATATTCTCTAATATTCCAAATGACAGAAAAGTCTAAAGTTACTTCTGGATTAATGGCAGACATTATTGTAATATTATAGACTGTGGAAATGTAATAATTAGTGAAACTATTAATATAATGGCAACCATGCATCTAAGATGTTAGAGAAGCCCTTCTGTTTGGAGAAGACACAACCAAAAATTTACCTTCTTTAGGCCACTCAGTGTCTTACCATTGTTACAGCGATTACCAGAGCAACACATGCCATCTCTATGGCAACGTTTCTTCTTTCTTCTGCAGACCATGCAGGAGGAAGGAGCCTGGTGAGGACTGTAGCAATACCTTCCAACTTCACACTCTTTATCACTGATGCAGGGATATGCCTAGATGAGATAAAAAAATAAAATAAAGCAATTAATATCATATATATCTAATCATATAGCATTATCTTTTTTACTTGTAACAGTAATTGGAATTATAGTTATCAATGTAGGTACAGTAGTGTACAGAAAATGCTCTCCTTTTTTTAAATGTATTTAGCTCCATTACTACATATTAATATTATAAATCTATTTATCAAACCCCTTTTTCTTGGGAGAAGGCTGAATTTAAGCAGTAATAAAAAAAAATCTATTATTGTAACAAATGATCTAAACTGTATTTAATGGTGGCAGTGCAAATCAAAATATGCACACATTAACACTTTAGACATTAAAAATAATGAATTGATCTGTTATGGCCATCCTGAGGTGCAGTAGCTATTACAGCAGTACAAGTGGCAGAGAGATATGTGTTAAATATTCTTTCCTATAGAGAAAGATGGGGTGCTGGGCAGTACTAGGGTCCTCACTAGGTGTTACTAGCTCAGGACAGTTGTACCATTGTAGTTAAATTTAAGACTAAGTACATGGAAGAATGTTGGTGTCCAAACCTTTATTATGTACTTTTAATGTACTTCACTAGCGAGTGATCTATAACAGGTGGTGAGGGAGATATTCTTTCTGTGACAGATCTATTTTAACCAACAAGTATGCTAAAATCTAAAAATGCATTTATATGTTTTGCATTCGTGTTTATTAAAAACAACTAAGGTAATATGTTAATATCTGTACTTGTAGCTCCATGTTCCTCCCTATAGTGTCCTGAATTAGAAAGCCCTTTCTCTGAACTAACAGTAACAGCAGGTATTTATTGCTGCAGAGTTGTACAACTGTCCTAAATCAATTGCTGTTGAGCTTTCCACTCAAGTTTCTTTTCCTATAGCACAGTAGAATAATTTGCTAGTTTTCCTTGGCTACTAGACATTAGTAACATATCTGTGTCAGCCAATGTACTCCACTTCTAAGCCAGTTTGGCAGTACAGTATAAAGCTTGATCATGCACAATATTGTAATGTAAAGCTGAGAGAAGGTGCCAGCTGTGCTTAGCAGAAGAAGGCAATTAGGGATCCATTTATTAGAAGTGTTAGGGGGCAGACGCAGACAGACTCAGGGCCCATAACAAGGAGGTTGGGCACAAGTCTGGATTCGGAAGAAGGGAAGGGGGGACTCTGAGTTGACAATGTCAGAGGCTGGCAGCTTAGGCAGTCTATGGGCCAGATTTACTGAGCTGTGGGTTTGGCAAAGTGGAGATGTTGCTCATAGCAACCAATCATATTCTGGCTAACATTCTCTAGCATGTAATAGGAAAGTGAGAGCTAGAATCTGATTGGTTGCTATGGATAACATCCCCACTTTTCCAAACCGGCAGAGTAGTAAATCTGGCCCTATGAGTGCCAAGAAATACAATGCAAACAGCTGATAGCTCAGTGCTGGCAGAGGACAGTGCTATGCTGTCTAGTGTCTGGATTCACATAATACCAGATTTGAACAACATTTTCACAAATAAGGAGTTTACTAATAGTGTGGTACAGCCGCCAATAGAATGAAACACAATGTTGATTTGTAAGAATATATAAAAATGTGCTACTCTGTAGATAAAACTATAGACAGCTTTGTTGCGGTGCATATTTTTCTCTCATATCCGGAACAAATACAAAAGTTTACTCATTCCTAATATCCCCTCTTCCCCCATTGTTTAGTAAAATAACACCAGTCATTGTATGTGACGCTCAGACTTCACATTATAAATGATGCATGATTAATTCTATTCTAAGGAGATCTGTGAAATGTGTTGGTGCTATAGGAACAAAGCTTAATAAACAAATGAATAATTTCCATAACTGCTCAGAACATTTCCCATCGTTACAGCCTTGTATAGACTTTCTATAGCCCTGCATATACTTTTAACATACCTGTTATTTCACACATTACTTGCAGCTGGGTAAAGATTCAGTGTTTTGCAGCTGGAAGTGCTTAAGAATGTGGTGATGCTGCAAAGGGTGTTAGTGTCAAGGAGCCTTAATAATGTGTTATGGAAGATCTTAGACTTTTCATGTCATCTTGTATTCATCTCAATTGCTGCGTATTATTGGCTAGTACAGTGAGGAGATGCATGGAATGGGAACGAAGTGATGTCAGATTGTCAAAACATTGTTAAGAGATAGGTATTTAGCTAAGAGAACATATGTCTGAAACATGTGGAAACCATAAGATGGTAATCTATAACAATACATGAACTAATACCTTAAATAAGCACTGAAGCACCGATGCTTCAGTTTTACTGAAGGACTAGATATAAAAAAAACAAACGCTGACCAGTATTCAATTATCAACAGAAATAATTTAGTTACTGCTATGGATAATGCACTCCCCTTGCATGTAGCTGACTTACGTGTTAAGATCCCAGCCTTACCTTTTCCTTGCATATCTCTGGTCATACGTATCACCTTGTCGTACGTCAGTGCCTAACCCAGCCCACCCTGTACAATTTAAATGTCTCCCCCTGTGCACAATGCGTACAATCAGCTAGCATAGAGATGTCACGCCCTATCGTATGGAGTTACATACAAGATACGTACGATCAGAGTTCCTATGAGTAACACCTGCCACAGTTTGAGAGCACAGTTTGTTAATTGATCTCTAATTAGAATTGTTAACTTTGAGTTTATTGGGCTGAAAGGTGGTCACAGAAGCAATGAGGGTCAGAATCCTTGCATAGTCTAAGCTTAAATAAGCCATATTAAGACCGAGTGCCAAACGTTGGTCAATCTATGGAAGCTGCACCTTTAATCCAAAGCCACTCCTCATTCACAGTGAGGGTGACTACCACCGGCAACTCCCTGTCATGCTAGATGGATGGTCAGGCCCCAGCCTGACATTTATTCTCACTTCTATTAAAATATTATAATATTTTCTCAAAATTGTTATCTTAATTTTAGTAGTGCCCTCAATCGAGGAGCGATAACTGTAACAAGCAAGAAGTAATGTAGTATTCCAAGAACACATTTGAAACATACAAATATATGTATATAAAATCGTATACTGAAAAATTAAGTATAAATTTAATTGGCAAATAGTAAAATCAACGTTCATTATCTATTAGTTGTAAAAGCATAATGAATATATACCCAGAGTCGTAAAAGGGATATTTTGTGTTTGACCACAGAATCAAGGAATGACATAAAATAAAACCATTTTTTGAGAGCTTACTTGTAAAAACTTCCTATGGAACTAAATGTGTCACTCTAATAGTGTTTATTGGTGTCAGCCTAATAGTGTTTCATTTTTAAACACAATTATCTACCATCTGATCATACACTGTCCAGTTATTTAGTTCAAGCCCTGTATTCCTCTTTTTACATCCAGGATTTCCACTGATCACCAATAGCTACAAAGGCTCCAGAGTGTATAGTATAGTCAAGTAGGCTAATACCCCTATCACACCAAGCTATCGACCCAGGAATAACCCAGGTTGGGTGTCAGTGTGAAAGGGTCAACCTGGGTCTGTTGATCAGGGTCCACGAACCTGGTTGATACCAGGGTCATACCCGAGTCAGCCCAACCCGTGTTGTGGTTTGAAAAGGGGAACCCGGGTTATTCAGCCTGGGTTCAATAAAAAATATGTAAAATGGGGGATGGGGAGCACTGTCTGCCTCTGCAGACACGTCTCCAATGTGAAAGGCTAGAACCCGGGTTATTCCTGGGTTGCAGCTGCAGTCTGAACAGATGCAACAAGGCTAGAAGTCGTGCTGATTGACCCAGGTTTAACCTGGGTTCTCGGTATGAAAAGGGTATTAGGTGCCATGCAGTTGCCTATACTAGTTTGCATGTCTTGCAAGTTTTGTTTATACAATTCAGGTGAAATACAAGTGTTGATTAATTATATAAAGATTTTTATACATAAATTAAAGATTTTTCGTAAACAAAAAAGCCCTGAAAAATTATAATCCATGCAACTAATGTCTGAGCAAATTGAATGGCAATATGCTGTTATGCGGTCTTAAAAAATATGTGGTATAGTGTATAAGTATATAATCTACAAATTTAGTAATTACTTTTTATCGATTAGTTTATTATCTACTTGTTTATTAATTTATTGTGTAGCTTTAATTTTAAACTGTAAGTTTGAGCTAGAAATCACTTTCTCGTTTTGTCATCTTGAGATAAAAGCATGTTGCATATCATGTTGAATCTATTAAACCTTTCTAATCCAAAGCATTGAATCTTTAGTAATATATTGCACAATTGGTCTGATCTAATCAGAAGAAGTTGCCTGGGGACCTGGCACAAACCAACATTTATAACCAACTATCTGGAAGTAATAATAGTAAAAATAAATATTATTTTTTCTATTGCTATTAAAGATGTTTCTCCTGTTGGTTCCACATGTGGCTTTCAGTGACTCTACCCTTTCTAATTGGAAATAAATAAATGAAAATAAAGGAAAGAAAAATGTTTCTATTTTTATTTAGAATTTTATTTTATAAATAATGTAAACAAATACAGACCTATGGACTCTTACACTATTTGTGGTGAATGCTATACAGCAACTTAGGGGCAGATCCAGATCTACGTCCGCCGTCGTTTTTATGGCGACCGTATGCGTAAGAACGGCATATCTGCGGTTCTGCGCATGTGCCGGGCAGATGTTGCCCGGCATAATTGATTTTTCAAGGGAAAAATGTTTCTATTTTTATTTAGAATTTTATTTTATAAATAATGTAAACAAATACAGACCTATGGACTCTTACACTATTTGTGGTGAATGCTATACAGCAACTTAGGGGCAGATCCAGATCTATGCGTAAGAACGACATTTCTGCGGTTCTGCGCATGCGCCGGGCAGATGTTGCCCGGCATAATCCATTTTTCAGGGTGCCCTGGATCGGGGCTTGCTGCACCGTATCTACGCTGTAGTTACGGAAGGTAAGCGGGGGCGGGAAATTAGGAAGGGAGGGCTGAGTTAGGGGGTTACGATTAGTTTCCCGGCGTAATTACCCACTGTTACGCCAGGAAGGGAGGGGTGGGTTAGCGGGTTACGATTAGTTTTCCGGCGCAATTACCCACCGTTACGACGGCTGAAGCTAAGGTAGCCTTCAGCCGGCGTAATAGTGGGTAAGTACGCCGGGACAGGGGGAGTGCATATAAGCTACACTGGCCGTTCTTACGAAGTACAGCACAGCGTAGCTCTGGATCAGGCCCTTGGTTGCCAACTACTCTTACTTACTCAGCCCCATGAAAACATAGTAATTACTGATATAGGTGGACTACCAAAAAACATGTGGGTGCTTCTGCCCTGTATTACATACCAGTATACCAGTATACTGTGTGATGCAATTCCCCTCCTGTATCTTTTACATTACATGTTAAGAGCTGTTAGCTTGAGTCTAGCACAGAGATTCAGGATGACAGAAGGCCAGTTAGGCCTGAAGGAAGATAAATGACAGGCTGTCTGCCCCCTGCAGCAGTCAGGTAAAGCTAGAGGGGAGATGGTATAGAGACCAATCAGAATAGTTTTGGGGGTGGATTCTAAGGGAGGGGGTAGTGATATATATAGGAGGGGGTAGAAGCTTCTAGACTCTTCTTGCTTCTGATTTTCCCTCTCTTCCTCCCTTCCTAGTTATGTTTTGTTATTTAACCTGTAATTTCTTTTCAGACGGGGTGTGGGTTGGTGGTGGTATCGGTGGGGTGTCAGCAGCTATTCAGGCCGCAGGTTCAGGGCGTTTGATAAGGTATGGATCAGGATAGACACACCCCTCGATTATAGCCAGCAGTCATGCCAGGGTGGCTGGGTCCCAGCATGCCTTCCCGAGCGGTCAGGTTGTGCACAGTGAAAGTGTGTCGGGTGGCCATAACCTTCAGTAGCGCCGAGGGCAGGGGCTTCCTGTCCTCATGTTGGTTTAGTTACAGCTGACCTCCCACACGTTTGGTGCTACCTCTACACTAAAATAATATGTTATTCATTAATAAAACCTATGCCCCCTTTTTATAGCCAAAAAGTTGTCAGTGTCTTTATTTATAGGATATATGTATAAGTAAGGTTTGAGTGCTGTAGACGTCAGGTCAGACTTTGACGATTTATGAAAAGAATCTAATTTGTAGAGTTGCAGTTGTAGTATGCATACTAACTGCATGGTGCTAACTTGCTCTTTAAATAAAACCACATAAACCACATCAATGTGAGGGACTGAGGAACATTTCATATGCAGTGGACTATGTGTGAGGTCTGGATATTGTTCATTAACACAATGTATCTGGAATAAGTGCAAGGTCTTTCTGTTTTCGCAGGTGCTTTAAACGCTACTGCTGTTACTAATGTGATTTATGGCATGAGTGGATGAAATGGTAAGCCACATGCACCATTCACAGCAAAGGAGATGAGAGAAAATACCAACTCTGAATGCAGAAACAGGGAAAGAAAAGAGGCACAGAAATTGCTACAGCAATTTGTTAGTTTATATTAGAAAGTAGGAAAGAAATGCTTGGAATCAACTCTGCTTATTTTAACTGCAAACCACAATAGCTGAGGATTAAGGATGATAAGCAGTTTCTTATTAAGATGAGGGGATTTCATTACCAATGGATGTGAATGAGAATGTGTATGTCCTCTTAACCAATAATGAACTACATTGTGGTGCCATACTTGGTCCTAGGCCATAACCTCCAAACCATTAAATGTACTACATTTAAAGAGATCTGAACCCAGTAGAGATAACATTTCAATTTTCTCTTTCCCCTCTCCCCCATTTCTATGAGTCTTTCCAAGAAACGATTATTTCTTTTTAACAGTATCAAAATGCATTATAAAGGAAACTCATCTCCAATAGTAATTTTCCATTTTGTAACAGGAGATTCTATAAAAATTAAAAAACAAAAGCACATTTTTTAAAAGAATATTATGTATAAAAAATATGTAATTACTTAATATAATGGTGTATAAACATACACACTAACAGAACTAATACATATATAGAAGAATTTGAAGACCTGGCATAGGTGTGGACTAAATGAGTGTGATTATGACATAGGACCTGAACAGAGTTTTAGTGCAGCAGATGTACCAATCAATTGTTTAAAATGCGTGGGATACATCCAGATTTGTACTATTGAAACATGCAGACAGATATGTATAGGCAGATTATCTGAGAGGTATGGTGCAGCAGTCTATATGAATTTTCATGTTTCTAAGTGTCTTTTATTTGATTATAAAAATTATTTAATTTGCCATCATTCATTAATCCTTAGAATAAAGTATTTAAACATAAAAATCTGTTTTTTTAAAGCAAAATTAAAAAAACATGAAAAATGTATGTATGTATTAAAAAAAAACTATTCATGATTTTTAAAACAAACCAGTATAGTATAGTGTATGCAGAGTGTAATGTTCAACATTATTAATACATTTGGATGTCTTATTTTAAATAATAATCTTGCATTTTTATGTCAATATATATTCCCTTTTTAAAAGTATTTAATGGGGGATGCAGTTTGTGGAACGGAGCTTATTTTTGTCTGTTACATTAATACTCACCATTTGCTGCTACATTTTCCTTCTTAGGAGGATCGATTCCTTCCCCTTGGCGAGACAGAAGCAAACGATTTCAACTGGCTGATATAAAAAAGGGTCAAAAAGTGGCCATTCTCAGCAGAGACCCAAAACCATTTGAAGGTGTTATGTTACGTTAAGAAGAAACTGAGGTATTTAGAGGTAGAAAAACATCTGATTTAAGAATTTTACATAACACTTTTATCCCCCAAAAATATATATAATGAATTATACTAAAATTTAAAATAACACCGTTACTATGATCTCTAGGTCATAACGGGTTGATTCAGAACTGCACTTACACCTTTTTTTAGGTAGTGTAGACCTGAGCAATACCATGTTGAACTGCAAGGGGAGGCCAATTTAAACTGTGACAAAAGAATTAGAATTGAGAGGTGAAGTTTCTAGCTCAACCAGAGTAAAAATAAAGCTATGCAGTATTTGAGTTCTATGTGCAAAAGTAAAATATTTTTTCTAGCATGCAAAAGAAATAAAATTAATTAGCACCTCTTAGTTTGCAAAATGGTTTAGCTGAGCTGCACATTTACACCTATTTACACGTGTACACCTATTAATAACCAGTGTAGTGTATGCAGAGTGCGTGCGTTTTTATTCTTAAATTTAAGAGTTTAATATTTGTAAGGTGTGTAGGGCGGCTGTGTTAGAAGTAAGAATAGGGACCATTTCATTAAAGAAAATTGCCTTTGTCTTACACTTATACTAGTTCTGAGCTGGTGCAAGATTTTAGGAGGACACACAAGGAATCCAGGCTGCTACTGCCCTTTTAGCACTTTTTCATTTAAACATAGAGAAAACAACCTGTTCCACTAGTGTAGAGCACACAACAGCAAACACACTTGGATCACCTACTTTGTGTCCACCTTCTTGTGCTCACTCCTGCTGTGTATGGGCCCAGTTCTAATAAACACTGATTATACCTAATGAATAGGTATGAGTGCAGTTCTAGATTAGCTCCATAATCGGTCATTAAAATGACTTGTGGGTAACACTGTATAAAAAATAGTTATCTGACTAAAACATAATAGAACAGGAGCTGTCCATATGGAATAAGTGTACTTGAAAAGGACAATACAATGTAGCGTCTCTGTCAGTCTTCTTTGCTCTGGCACAATCCAGAACCCGGGATATTGCCGTGTCACCAGATGATCCCAGGGTCACAAACCCAGTTTAACAATACAGGGCTGACCTGGGAAATTCCGGGACCCGGGTCTACTTTGGCAGAAGTACACTGTGTAATTTGTTTACTATTGCTCTGGCAACACTTGTTGCCAGGGCAATAGTAACAAATTACACCAATCAAGTAGTTTCTGTGCTACCCAGGTTGAAAAACCCGGGTAGCACCTTTCACACTGTACCCCTATCTGGATCGGACCTGGGTATAACCCTTCTTTTGCTGTGGGTCCAATTCCCGGGTCATTAGACCTGGGTAGAGGCACCCGGACCCTTTTACACTGCGCCTCCACCTGGGTAGTTACGGCTTCCCCCGCCAATAACCTGGGTTTTTGGGGCAATGTGAAAGGGGTATTAATCTGTCTGTGCTCCCCACAGGGGAAAATCTATGCCAAAAAAAATAAAAAAATATTAAGGGTGTGAATTGGAACAAAAGAAGAATTAGGGATTGAAAGGGATTGCTAAAGCAATTAAGGTAACACTGAAATAAGTAATTATCTTCTACTTAGTTTGAAAAGAAAGAATCCCAGAAATAATCATGTACAGTATTGCTGTCAAGTGATCCTGGGTGTGACTGTACATTCCAAGAAGCCAAATCCTTCAGCAGAAACAAAAATATTTAACAAACGTTTCCAAATGCAAACGGTTTGACCTTTTCTGCACTATTCTTCTGCCACGTAGGCCACGCAATTATTGAACAACCACACTCTTGGGATGCAACCCAGTTGGCTAGTGCTTCTGTTCAAAGGGCAGCAATAAGGGTGATACTATGAAAATAATTTGATTGGCGGATTCAAGCAAATTCCTAATTTTCTCTGTCTTCTATCTTTCCAACAGACAGGAAACTAAATGCATTGAACATATCATACATCAAACAAATGCAATTTGTTAAAATTAGTTTACAGTTTGGTTTAGCTCCTGGCACACTCAATCTCTACCTAGTTATAATCTTAACTTAACCATTGAACATTACTAATATTGCTGGATGTTTAATTTTAAATAATGATCTTGAATTTTTATGTCTAAATATATTCCCTTTTTAAATTTGTATTTACTAATTAAAACATGTTGAATTGTATTTGAAATGTAAGTTTTGTTTTTTATTTGAATTTTATTGATTTAATTTTTTTACACCTTTTTTGGTGGCTGCATTCCCTGCATTACTGTTTGAAGGGGCAAGTGTTTGAAGTTGTTATGTTACATTAGGAAAAAACTGAGATATTTAGAATTATAAGAAAAAAATCTGACTTAAGAATTTGACATAACATTTTTATCCACAAAATATATCAGTAAAAATGTAATTAACATTTAAAATAACATTGTTACTATGATCTCTAGGTCCTAACGGGTTTATCCAGAGCTGCACTTATGCCTTTTTTAGGTAGTGTAGACCTGAGTAATACCATGTTGAACTGCAAGGTGAGGCAAATGTAAACTGTGAAAGCAGAATTAGAAATGAGAGGTGACATTTCTAGCTCAACTAGATTAAACTTAAAGCTATGCAGTATGTGAGTTCTATGTGCAAAAGTAGAGTATTTTCCCCCCATGCAAAGGAATTAAAATGAATTACCACCCCTTGGTTTGCTAAATGGTTTAGTTGAGCTGTACACTTGCACCTGTTTTGCCCTTATTCCCAAACTCTGGATCAGCCCCAATATATTTATCCATTAAAAAGAAACACATTTTTCTGAAAATCCTTATAGAGCACCTTTTCCTCTTCATTTACATAAGCTAAACTACCAAAACAATGATATATGTTAAGAACAAAGGGCAAAATACTATCTATAAGGGTATGTTTAAATATTCTAGGATAGCACAATTCTCCAAAAACATATGGGGCTATTTTTTAGGTGTAAGCACAGCATTTTTTTTTAGCACTGCCCAACTGGAGTGAGCTCATAAAAGGGGCTGATCAGTCTGTGTTTATTTCTGTGTATACTGTGATAGGTTTTCACTATATTAAAATGATAAAGTGGATGGTTAAGTAGCAGCAGGCAGCACACGGTAGCGCATCATCCTCGAAGAGTGAGACTTTAATCAACCGAAGCTCCTATTCCTAGAACACAGCCCTACACATCTAACAATTAATAAACCTATCTAATTTAATAATATTTTAAAGCACACATTGTATACACGACACTATACTATGATTTTTCCATAAAGACTGAATAGAATTATATTCCTGCACCTTTTGCTTCAGGCATTTTTCTTTAATATAGATTACAATTTTAAAAGTTTTTTTTTATTTTGCTTAAAACACACAAATTAATAATGATTCAATTCTTTATTGTAATTAAACTACACTTACATTTTTTTTTTACCAATTTAAAAATGCCAAAGATCCAAAGAAAGGGGAATAACAATGTTCTTGTCACAGAAACTAGCAGCGCAACAAGTGCAATAGAACACATTGAGACATAATTTCTTTAGACTATTTATTATTATTTTATAGATTAAATATTTAATTATAAATAAAATATATTATATTGTATCAAGGCAGTGTTTATAAGTGTTTCATAATGTATCATTATTTTATTGGAAAATACAAAGATCCTGAGACTCAATATATTGTCTTGTTTAAATATATTGTTATTTAAAGTACAGTGTTTTAGTGATTTAAAAGGTTACGGAGATTATTCCAGAACACGGGAAGAAAAAACACGTTTGAGTAGCATTTTATATGCAGCTGCACATGTGGAGGAGATATCAGTATTTTCCCTCTGCCATCCTCTAGCAGAATTATTTATGTCAGTACTAGGCCAACCAAACGTCATTGCTACAGCTACATAAAATGGCATCAGTAAAGGGCAATCTTCAAAGTTAAATCAAGGCATGGGTTTTAACCTCTAAGGAAATGAAAAAAGAAAACCGATATTTCTCATGCTGTGGGAGGAAATTAGGCGACAAGAAAATGACTATTTAAGAAGGAAATTTTTTTTTTATTGGGGGGTGAAGGGGCTTAAGTTGATGCCTATTGTAGTGCACCTGGGTCTTGCACTGATATGTCCATTCGCCACAAATCACATTGTTACACAGGTACTAACATATACTTCCCCCATTAACATCATGGTCCTAACCTCTTCAATGTTCAGTTCAATAATTCCGAAACATGCATTATGCATATCTGCAACCACCACTCTAAACACTTATTGGGAAAGACACATAAATTTGCCTAGTTATGCTGTAATCCGTCCCTTTATGTAGACAAACTTTTAAACATTTAACTACAGTATTAAACATTTATTTTTTTTATTTAACACTTTAGATTTGATCTCATTATGATTTTTCTACAAAAGAGTATGTATGTGTGCTTAGTTATTCTTTAGCTAACAATAGAGCTGTAAGATATTTCTCTTCTCCCTGGCTTCTTCTTAAATTCCTTTTCCTGCCTCATTCCAACCTTTGCTGAAAGGTTCAGTCGAAATTCCGGCTTCATAATAATCTACTTACACACTCTCGTTTTTATACTCATTCAACTGAAACTGCTCAAGTCCCATAAGAATTACTCAATTATTAAACGCTTTCATCTTTCAAATGATGATATCAGCTTTTGACATGGTAGTGCACCATATTTAGCTTTAATCAATGAATGTATCTGGAAAACTCATTCTCGTGTTACTTGCCTCTATGCTATTTTTACCCTGACATCCCATTTTGTGGCATGTACATAATGTCATCTTGTACCTGAATGTAAAATAGTGATATGATATATATCCATATATGGAAGTATATATACAATACATGTGCATGTATGTATATATTTATATACATAAATAAAGCTAATTATCTCACTACTTCTATTCACTAACTCACAGAAACATTAAATGGCCGCACTTTCATGTGAAAATTGCAGTGTGGTAACTTGCACAATGCTCTTTAGCCACAATTACAGCCTACAAACAGGCTTAGCCACAAGATGGGTTTCTTGAGTTTTGTTGTTTTTTTATGCACAGAAAATGGCCCATTACATTTAGCTGATGTAGCTGCTTCAGAGGACATATACAGTGTCTGTCAGATGAGGCTGTGTAAATATGTCTGAAAGTTTATGAGAAGCATAACTACAATTACTTTACTAACTTCTTGTCATTGCCATTGGCCCCAACCTAAGGGTCTCAATAATGTGGGATTAAACCATAGACACTGTTTTTCATTTGTTTATAAGAACTATTGAACACAGAGAGAAAAAACCGCACTAGCTAAATGTAATTGCTAATCACCCTTGTGGTATATTGAACTTCATATACAAACACACAAATGCTCAAGATATACTTGAGCAGACAATACCACTTAATAGGTGCACTAAATTGAATAATAGAAAAAATCCTCAAAAAATACTTAAAAAGTTATATTTTATTAATCTCACATATTAGTTTCTTAAAAAATTATTATTGAATTGACGAAATATTACACATAAAGTTTCCAGCCATAACAATATTGGTGTCACCGCCAGAAGATACAATTTTAGCATAACAGAGTTATATGCAATAGATACAATGTAACATGCAGTAAATTACACAGCAAAAAGTGACAAATGTATTATGCAATAGAAAACAGCCACCTACACTGTTAACAGGAACCTCTCCCTACTCACACTAAAGATCTCACGATCGTACTTCGCCCATTCCGGGTCCGTAACTGCTCCTATGCTGTTCTCACGTGTGTGGCTGTTAATCTTGCAGAGACATGCTGGCAACGGCTTGGACGGCAGCCCTGTGCACCGGACCGCCAGAATCTCGGTTTGCCCGACGCACGTTTCGTCTCACGACTTAATCATGGATTCAATCATGAGGATTGAGGATTGAATCCATGATTAAGTCGTGAGATGAAACGCGCGTCGGGCAAACCGACACCAATATTGTTATGGCTGGCAACTTTATGTGTAATATTTCGTCAATTCAATAATAATTTTTTAAGAGACTAATATGTGAGATTAATAAAATATAACTTTTTAAGTATTTTTTGAGGATTTTTTCTATTATTCAATTTAGTGCACCTATTAAGTGGTATTGTCTGCTCAAGTATATCTTGAGCATTTGTGGGCTTGTTTATAAGAACTAGAAATGATCTATATCATATTCAGATTTTACAGTGTTTAAGTTTGTTCACTTCTGTTTTGTAGTCAAAGGCGTAACTTAAGTGAACCCAGTGGGGGCAATGGGCCGTAGGTGCAGATGGATTCCCAGGTACACAACAGAGCAGACTCATCCTGCTGCTGTTGCACAGTTAAGGAGGCAGCCATCCCTGAATATGACAGCTGCTCCAGCGGCAGTCACTATAACAAATGGAAAAAAATGTTGGTTTCCGGGTGTGCAAAGAGGAGGAAACTCCATGCTCCCCACTAGCCCATGACAGCATTTTTTATATTTTATAGTTTTTCTTCTCTAACTGGGGCCTCAAAAGGGCAAATCTGCCCGTTGGTCAGATTGGAACTGCCCCTTGGCCAGGGGATGCTCGCATAGGGTAGTATCGCATAGTACTGTCACTATGACTGCTTGCTGCAGCCCAGCAGAGATACCAGTATCATACTAAATCAGTTAAAGTCAGGATATTTATTATTTATTTAGTTGTATTTATTACCAGGTTTTTATATAGCACCAGTAAATTATGTAGCTTTTTCCAAATTTAACAATCATTATAACATGACTGTGTGGTAACAGACAGACTGGATAGGTAAGAGGGCCTTGCCTGCAAGCTTACACTTTATAGGACATTAAAGATTGTTACATAAGGACAAGTGCTATACAGTATATCACACAATGGACCAGCCAGCATGTAAAGTAATAGTGCTCATTGCTCTGTATGATCCAGTCACACACAATTGTCAGTAGCAGGACTCAGGGTAATTTTAGTATGGAAAGTAACATTTTCAAGTTGTGTTAATCATTTAATAGAAAGGTAAACAAGATATCAAAGTGGTTGTAAATGGATTTATTAAGCAGTAGATTGTGCAAGTTAATAAGCTTCTCTGAAGAGATGAGTTTTAAGGGAGTGCCTAAAAGTTGGGAGAGTAGCTTTAATGGGCAGGGAAGATTATTCCAAGTAATGGGTGTAGCACAGGAGAAGTTCTGTAACTGAAAATCAGAGCATTTGTTTAGAGTAGAGGAGAGAAGTAGGTCCTGTGACAATCTGAGAGAGTGAGCTGGAATATATCTTGAAATGAATGAGCATATGTATGTGGATGTAGTGTTATTGATGGCTTTGTAGGTTAGCAGCTCTTTTATAGTAATCAGATGCTGCTGGAGAGGAAGGTGGTATAGGGGGGGGGAGAGGGATTGCTGGGCAAGAACCTGGCACAGAAGCCCTTTTAGCCGGCACAGACCGTTAAAAAATGGTACTGTGTTGGCTAAATAGGTACAGTTGGAGGGCATGTGACACTATTATGCCTATAACACATATTGTAGTACCCAGTAACACTACTCTCCCCAAATTACATATTAACCCACCCAGTAACTCTAATCTCCTTATATTGTATTTTTAAACCACCCAGTAACCCTACTCTCTTTATATTGCATATTTCAGCAATCTGTAACATACTCTCCCCACATTACATGTAACGCTTGTGACCCGAGCAGACTACACATATATACCTCCTCTGCTTGCAAAATACTGCATCTTTCAGGATGCAGTGGGGAGAAGGAGCATGTGAAAGATCAGTTACAAAATGGCAGTTGAAGATTCTGGGGCTGCTCCAGAGTTAAGAGTAAAGGTGCAAATATGAAGCGAGACAAGCCATGCTACAATGTGAGGGGTGCAAAATAATAATTTTTTGTTTGCCTGCATGGAAAATACTGACTGATTATTGCACCAAAACACTGAACCTCGTTATTTTGAATCTCTAATTTAGAGTTTTGCTACATCGACTCTCAACTCATTCCATACAGTTAAAAATAGCTCCCCCTACAGTTTCCCAGGCTCCCTGGGGAACTGAACAGCAACACAGCCACGCCCACAGAGGCTTATAAGTAATTCCTACTCATAAAGCTTGATGCTTAGGGTTCTCCTTTGACTCTGAACTGTCCTGCACCAATGGGGGGGGCTCAAACTCACTATGGCATACACTGGTATAAAGTGTTAGTGCTTGAGCTCAATCTTTACATCTGTAAACCCATATAGCAAAGAAATTATTGAATCAAAAGGGTAGGTGCTCAGCGATACATCGATCCAGAGGTAAGTACGACAAGGGGACTTATAGAAGTAATTTGTGTAAGTCCCGTCTAACATCAACGCATGCACCAGCCAGATTTTCCACAAGCGTACCTTCAGATGTACATAACTAAGTTATGCACGTCTGAAGGTACGATGAAGGGGCCAATCCTTCAGATACGAATGCCGTATTACCGCCATACAGGCGGGGATTGGCATTTAAATGTAGGAGCGGGGGCGGTGAAGCACCATTACGACTTTATCTGCGTCCTTACGGATGCAGATCAAGTTGTAAAACTTAAGGTAGCCTTCTGGATACGTAAGTATCCAGATTTACTACCGTCAGAGGGTAGTGCCGAGGGTGTGCACTCCCCTCTACGATGCGTAATTACAGACACATGTAAAGCATGTAGGAGTTTAGATCTAGCCCACAGTGTTCACACTACAGATTTTAAATGATATCAGTATGTTATTTATCAGATCTCTGGCTTCCTAATCAGCCACTTTTGGCTTATCGGCTCAATATTTGTATAGGATGCACCCAGCCAAGTCTTATTAACTGTGTATATAGAGTTAATCATTTAAACTATCACAAAATATAATACAAGATAAAGAAAACAAAAAATGTCTATGCTGTTTGTTCAATAGTGCCTATAGACATGTGCTTTATAATAATACATAGCCTTGTCTGCAATCAGGATGAATAAAGAAAAACAATTCTTAGACAAGTTTTTCATGATTATCCATTAATTATTTAAACATTTTTTGTGGTTAAATATAATTATTCTCCTGAAATGATCATTTGTTTTTCATGATGATGGCTTAAAGAACGGTACCTTGTCACCCTCTGGAGCAGGTTACGCCATTTGATTTCAGTGCCAAGCCTTTGATATTCTAGAAATTATGTAAATAAAATATCTTCTAATGATTAAATGCAATTTACATTGTAGTTTTGGATCAACTTAACCACTGTCCTCTGCTTATTAAGTATTCTTTTGATCAAATGCTGGATCCCTCTCAGCGGAAAGCAATAGTCTCGATATGTTTAGTAACCTCCTCTAGAATTTTAATCCTGCATGCTTGGCATCACATCAGTCTGGGTACACTTTCCTTGTAGCCTTTGGAGTAAATATTTAACACATGAAAGCTATGGTTTCCTCTTAATGGTCACCACACGCAATAGTGGGTGGCCCAGCTGGCATTTTCAACCAACTTTTTGTAGCAATAGATTTTAGCCAAGGACAGAAATATGACCCTCTTTGCTAAACAGTGTACATCCAATTCCATTAAATATAAAGATTATATGAACCCAGGAGTGACTACTTCTAACCTTTCTTTTACATAGCAATAATATATTGCTTCTGACAATTCTTCTTAAGTCTTTGCTAAAACTGATTGGGAACAAACACAGAATTAGCAAGAGATGTTCAAAGATATGCCCATTAGAATGTACTTGATCAGCATGTAATTGAAGTGACAATCATTTTAGACAGTGCTAGGTCTGGTAACAGAAATCTTGGGACCCTGTGCAATAATATTTTGGGGCCCTCAACCTTCTTGGGTAGGTTCAAAGTAGAAACAAGGGGGAAAAAAATGTAGGATCAAGCTAAAAAATGTTGGATCAAATTGAATTGTCTATCACATTCCATAATTAACTTGCCTGCCATACTAATCAGAGTTCATCCTAGTGACCTCCAAACGTTACTCACTGCATCCTAGTGACTGCTACACAATACCTACTGCATACTAGCAAATGCTTTAGCACCATACAGTAGAGAACAGTTAATCACTATTTGCCAATACAGACTGCATCTTTGTGAGTGCCATAAAATACAGAAAGCATTCTTGTAACCACAACACACCATATCACCTCAATCATCATAATTAACAACCTCCTAAAAAAAATTTACCCCTTAAAATCAATCACATCTTCTTACACAATAATATTTAAACATCAGGGACCATATACACAGATCCGTATTTATTATGTGCGCGCTTTTACGCACGCTGATAATACAAGCCTGTTATGTACATTCAGAGTTACGTGGCGTAACATCTGCCGCGCGCATTCGAATTACATACAAAACAGCGTTTTTACACCAGTGGCTAGCGTGCTTAGTTCTGGATTTACACCAATGCCAGTAATACATCTAGGGTAGCACTGAACTTCTGTCCCAGTTATTTCAGTGAGCACATGGGAGGAGGCCACAGGTGACAATACATGTAATACATGTAATGTGGTATATGTCTGAAGTCTGGAGAAGGCGCAGCACCATCACATATTACCACCTGCATGTCACCTTTTCCATCACATGCCAGTCCTTGCATTATTTCCTATGACATGCCCTGTGTCAACCATTTTACCTCATACAACCCTCTGTCAATTATATTTTCTCTTTACCCAAATTCATATCATTTCCTAGATGCCAGTTTTTACTCACACCTCCCTCTGATAATCCTAATAAATATATTCACCTTACATACTACACTGTACACATCAGATTTTACTCGCACACCCCCTGCTCATCCTAATAAATATACTCGCCTCACATACTACACTGTACACATCAGCTTTTACTCACACACCCACTGCTAATCCTAATAAATATACTCTCCTCACATACTATACTGTACACATCAGCTTTTCTCACACACACGCCCTGCTAATTCTAATAAATATACTCCCTTCCCATACTACACTGTACACATCAGATTTTACACACACACCTTCTGCTAATCCTTATAAATATTCTCCCCTCACATACTACACTGTACACATCAGTTTTTACTCACACACCCCCTGCTAATCCTAAAAAATATACTCCCCTCACATACTATACTGTACACATCAGCTTTTACTCACACACCCTAATCCTAATAAATATACTCCCCTCACATACTACGCTGTACACATCAGCTTTTACTCACACACCCCCTGCTATTCCTAATAAATATACTCCCCTCACATAATACACTGTACACATCAGATATTACTCACACACCCCCTGCTATTCCTTATAAATATACTCCTCTCACATACTACACTGCACTGTACACATCATGATTATACTCACATTCCCTGCTTTTCCTAATATTTATACTCCCCTCACATACTACACTTTACACATCATAATAATACTCACACCCCCTGCTATTGTTAATA
>WWET01001380.1:169067-184475 GCA_011038615.1 Limnodynastes dumerilii | reverse complement strand
CGTATGTGTATATAGATAGGGATGTGTGTGTGTGTATAGATAGTGATGTGTGTGTGCGTGTATATATATATATATATATATATAGATAGATAGACACACACACACACTTTCAATAGGATAGACTTTAAATTTCATTTCAAGTGATTCTTTTCTAGATGGTAATGGTTACATTGTTACCTCTGACTAATATTAAACAGACATTTGAGTGGTCGCCGGACATCTGATATATATATAGATAGATAGACACACACACACACTTTCAATAGGATAGACTTTAAGCTGAATTTCAAGTGATTCTTTTCTAGATGGTAATGGTTACATTGTTACCTCTGACTAATATTAAACAGACATTTGAGTGGTCGCCTGGTTGGACATCTGAGTGTTCTGACTTTCACAGACACTCATGTACTGATCATGTATTATATGCAATAATACAAAGAAGAGCTATAAGCTAAGACAAAGAAATTCCTCTTAAGGAAATGCAGCTGGTATGCAGAACAGTCGTCTGGTAAAATTCATGTACCCCAAGATAAGGAATAACACAAATGCACTGATCAAAGACTAGCTGTGGATGACAAGGGAAAGGTGAATCCAACTAGAGTAGCGCAAGGAGAAACTTCAATCTAGAAGCATGAGCTAAGCAGCCATAAACCAGTCCAACAAGTGCTAATGTCAATGCAGCGACAATCTCACATTTGATGCGTCCTAGAGACTTTTCCTATGTTGTAGATGTCTGGCAGCATGAGAAGAAAATACCACCAAGCTCTCATAACTATATGAGATGCAAGAGCAACTACCTTGTGAAGCTTCTGTAAGCTTTTAATAAGAACAGATCTGTCCAGCAGATGAAAGAGAATGTCAAAATCTATGTGGGAGAAATAATGATTGTGAGTCTATGCAAAATGTCAATCATTTTAAATAATATGTAATAAGTAACAATATGTAATTCAAATATTACTAAACTGGTCAGTCTGTGTAGGCTTTAGTTTCCTGAGAGTATCTTTGAAAGACAGAGAGAAGTAAATAAAAATGATAAATTCAGTTGTGCTTAGTTAAACCCTTTCCCCAAATCAAGGAATCTTCTGCCATGCACAACGTGCCCACCTTCTTGGGGAAGTTGAATATGGCTTCAGAAATCATTAAACCTATGTTTATTTACCATTTTGCAGTTGGCTTCCTGCAGAGATCAGAAAATAGAGCTAATGTCACCCTTCAGTGTGCTACAGAAAGAGTATATGACTCATCCTATAAATTGATTGGGTGATGTTAGCTCCAGCTCGAATCCAGCACCTGTTAAAAGGTAAATAAACAATGTTTTAATGATTTACTAATGGAATGCAATCTAACTTTCCCACCATGTCACAAAATGAGCATCTTAGAATAAAGAGAGATATATCTGAGCTCCGCAATATGTGATTTCATGAACTGTTATTTTGTTAGCAGGTTAAAAAAAATGCTGCATATTGTTTTATTTATTGAGTGTGTGTATTACTACAGATAATAATAGCTGATTTGTATTGTATTGTATTAATAAAAATAATAAAATTAATAAATGATAAAGTACTTGGTGATTCCCCCTAAAGGCTGGTCCTTAAGATGTTTAATGTCATTGGTAGTAGGCTAGTGCAAACATCACACACTCCATTTTTAATACTCTCCATTTTTGTTAGGCCTGTGACAATCATTCATTTTCCGCTCAAGAAAACTCTGGTTCATTCAGTATAATGTCAAACACATTTGCAGTACTTAATTCAAGGGGGGCATATTCAACTGAGCAAATGATGGGGTTGGGTGCGAAGCACATCTATTGCTGTCTATTACAGTAGTGTTTCTCTGTGTGATCCGAGATAAAATCTGTATGTCGTTTCGGAGGCACATTGCACTCAGTTGAATTTGCTCTAAGGAATGCAGTCAGTGCAGTCAATGCCAACCCTGTTCGTATCTACTTATTGAAATCCAAAATTTCTTTGTTGTTGTTGTTATCATTTTGCTTGAAAATCATAAATATATACACTTTTTTATTATATAAAACAATAAAAAGTATCTGAATTAAAATAAAAATACTGCCCCTGGTATTTGAGACAGACAGAAGAAATGCATTTCTGCTGAAAATGGTCTCATGCAGTGTGCACACAAGAGACCTGATTCACACTTAAGAGTAAAATTGTGAACTTACCTAAATATATGCATGTGAAAAATCCGCTGAATACTGATTCAGAGAAAAAAAAAAAGAAACCGATTTACCACACCCCCTGTGTTGGGAGTGCAACGTAAGGATGTAAGTCTTTCCAGCGTATAATTAGGTACGTGCGGATTTTATAAGCTGTGAATTCATCATGCATTTAGGTGATTAAAATTGCTTATGATTCAAAGATTTGTAACAAAATGCACTGATTAGGCTTTGAAATTGTAAAGCTTTCTTTTTTTTTAAGTAACAATTAAAATACAACTTTAAATTAGAATAATAATGACATACTTTACAATATATATAACTGCATACTGCATGAAGTTAGAAATTAAATTATCCACTACATATAGAGAATTTCATAAAACATTTTAAAAATAAGCATTTAAAAAATAAAAACAACACTAACAACCAATACAGTAAAATATAAGTAAATGTAATGGTGTTTGTTCACACAATTAAAAGTAAATAAAAAAGACAAAAAACCTTCACAAACTCTAACCAAATAATGGCACCTTTACAAGTTAAAGTCTTGCGCAAAATGTAAAATCAGCATTGAATTAAATAAACATGCCTTTGTTTAATTTAAAAACAAACATCGATTGATTATAAACACGCAGCAGATGTGGCCTGAGCTAAGTAGAAGACGCATTCTTCAACTTATGAGTGGTTGAAGGCTACCTTAACTTTTCCCGTGCATATATTACTTTCCACAAGGCACCCCTACTGGTAAATCAGTCCTAACTCTGTTGGCACGCCCATACTGTACATTAGTAGCCCGTGTGCTGCTCATTTGCATTAGGAGTCGTGCCCCGCTAGCCACGCATGCGGGACTTGTTCCATGCCAATGCGTGCATCAGTCGTAAGTCAGGCGTCCGTGTGTGTGAATCAGCCGTCCGTGGTTTACGTGCATATATTTGGGTTCTGGGCATGTGCAGTTTATCTGATCGTAAAAAATACAGACTTAGATTCTACACTTACCTAAGTGTGAATACGGTCCAAAATATATAACTTTAGCAGTTAAGCTGATAGTCCCAGGCTAGATACTATGACTAAGAGGTGGTATTCCTTTGCAGTGTGCCTAGGACGCTTGTCTTAAGTTTGAGCTCTTACTGGCTACAGCTATAAATGAGTATCTACGCCAAGAATTCCATATATCCATAGAGACATTACTGTCCATAATGATTTCTTATGCAGCAATATCTTACCCATTCACATGAAATATAGAAATAAGTATAAAATAGCTACAGGATTCATGTACATGGTGATTCGTAAGCTAGTGAATAACTGATGGGAAAATAGTTTGATTTGACTTTTTATTTAATTGCAGTCTCATTTGGTGTATTAGGCATATACTGTAAGTATAGAATATATCCATATAAAGACTATAGTCTCTGTGACAGAAAATTTTATTTCTATTTTTGTTTTAAACAGCAGGGATGCATAGTTTCTATTAGTTGTTCGTTATTGTTATTATTATTGTATTAGTCAGAAATATTAAAATGATGTGTTTCTTGGTAAACTATGGAAGTGGGCTAAATAACTTACCAATTCTGGTCATACACAGCAATCCAGACTAATAATATATTGAATCTTACTCAGAACCCATATTTAGAACTCTTATGTTTGTATTTGAATAGCTGATGAGTTTTGTATTGAGTAGAAGCAACTGAGACCAAAAAGTGACATGGAACTTTGATATAAACTTCTAAGTACATTTATGAAGGGAAAGAAATAGATTTCTAGTGGTAGCTCTTGTGTACAGATGGAATGAAAACATTACATAACATTACACAGGTATCAATGGCTTATCACCATGATGTGCTGATGGATACAAACACAGCAAACAATCTATGCGGCAAATTCAATTCAACACCATAAATCTGATTTTATTGCTTGCGATCCCTGATCACGCTGCTTTTTCCTTGAATTTACATTGCAAATTTTTATGCAAAGCTCACAGAGGTGCGCATTAAAATATGCGTTTTTTTAATTACCATAATAGACAGGAATAGGCGCACTTTACACTTTTTCCCATCTTCGCAGGCAATTGAATCAGGCCCCATGACGGGATTAGGCACGTTATAGGCAAGTATAACTCATTGTGTATTTCATCTCGCAGCTCTGTGGGGTGCAAGATAAAATCTGTGATGCAGATTTGCGCGATATTCCATTTTGGAGGCACATAACGCTCAAATGAATCTACTCCTATGTTTCTGTGGGGTAATTGTTTCAGTATTTTAGATATAATTGGATCCAGGTTAGTACTAGTTGTACTACTGATTAGATTAAAACCACAATTTTATTAGTAATAGAAAAAGATCGATTATACTAATATAATTAGTATTTGCAGTGAATCAACTAATTTCAAGTATATATCAGTACACAAAATGTGTACAGAAGATACAAAACTGATTTAAGCTATGATCTTCTTGTTAACATGGATTTCGGATGTTGAGTTGGCAAGTTGTTACCTTTGTAACTCCATTTGGAAAATTGTATGACCTATATTCCGTACCAACACTACAATCATTTCCTTAAGTCTTTAAGGGTGTGGTAGTCATAGAATGAAGTCATTTCTTGATTTAGCCATACACAATCAAAAATATATTTAGTTTTAAAATACGTGTGTGTCAGAAGCACGCATATTGAATTGGAGAGTTCCTGCCTCTCCCATTTGAATTGTATGATTGTCACTTTTCATTTCCTCACTACATTATAAGAAAATGTTGCCACATAATGATATAATATGGATTTAGGTCTAAAAGCTGAAAGGTTTAAAAAAACTGAACACTGGACAAGGTCTATATCTAGCCAGAGAAGACATATGGTCCTGGCAACCCAATGCACAGTGTCAAACAGCAATTTTTACCATGCTACGTGGGAAGGTCAAAATCAGAAAGTTCATGAATAAAGTAATGATGTTTTGGGGCTCCAACCAGAGCTTTTAGTGAGGGGGTACATGGTGGTATACCATACTGCCACTTCTAACACTGATTTCCTTGAAAAGATGTAAATCTTCATTTAATTTTGTTATTTTCTATGTTTCCATACCATACCACCACTTATAAATATCTATACCACCACTTATAAAAGTCCATGCCACCACTTATAAATGTCCATGCCACCACTTATAAATGTCCATGCCACCACTTATAAATGTCCACTTTGACCAATGCCTTAGGAAACTAAGGAAAAAACATACAATAGCCAGGCTTTGGCAAAATGCTGACACCTGGATGTAACCTCTGTGATGCTATTACCCTCCCCACCGTTTTTAAGATAGCCCAAAAGTTCATAGTAAGAAAATGGACAGTCCCCACACCTTCCCGATTATCTATGGTTAAAACCATAGACCAGATCCCCAACTAAAAAGCAGACTGGATGTGTAATTTGCTTAATCTGTTCATTATATGCATGTTAGGACATGATCCAGACTCCTGTTACTGCTTTGCTTGCTAGCCCTCCCTCTTGCACAGTCTTCAGATACCTGTCCCTTACCTTGAGATTTCAAAAGGGAAATCTGAATAGTGCAGCAAGCTCTGGCCGCCCTTACTGTGGATTTAAATTCCCTCTCCCCCTTGTGCTCCCTCCTGTCACATCAACAAAGATCCACTGAAAAAAGAAAATAATACAATAATAGAATTTTTATTCATTTGTATTATTATTAATAATATTATTAGATAGTAATGTAACAGTTGATTAGGGGAGGACTGTAGAATGGTAGCCCTCCTGGTATAACCTCACTGCCTTGAAAAAGTTTAACACAAAATGCGGTAGCATCTAGACTAAGCGTGAACAGAGAACCTCTGTTATATAGGATATTGAAGGGTGCAGGTCACCAATAAGAACGGCCCATTTTTGAAAGGTCCGTTTTTGACACATCATTTGCAAAGATGGAGTTCCTCAGAATCTTCCTGCCCCGCCGCAGACAGGTAAGTGCTGCTCTCTATCTACCCAACCCCAACCCTTATGCTAATTCCTAACCAAACAAGTAAACAACCTACGAGGGCCTACCATTCCCCAACCCAGGGTTTAATTGCCTTCGGGCTAAATAAATTAACCCTCAGTTATTCTAACCTCACTGCCTTGAAAAATTTGAACACAAAATGCGGTGGCATCTAGACTAAGTGTGAACAGAGAACCTCTGTTATGAAGGGTGCGGGTCACCAATAAGAACGGCCCATTTTTGAAAGGTCCGTTTTTGACACATCATTTGCAAAGACGGAGTTCCTCAGAATCTTCCTGCCCTGCCGCAGACAGGTAAGTGCTGCTCTCTATCTACCCAACCCCAACCCTTATGCTAATTCCTAACCTAACCATCCCCTTCTATTACCCTAATCCTAACCCTCCCACTATGCAGCCTAACCCTAAGATTCTCTTCCCTGCAGCCTCACCCTGACACCCATTCTAAGCTTCAACCCCTCCCTGCAGCCTAACCCTAAGTCTCCCCTTCTCCCATTCATCCCCTCCCCACAGCCTAACCCTAAGTCTCCCCTTCTCCCATTCATCCCCTCTCAACAGCCTAACCCTAAGACTTCCCTACTAAACTATATCCCTTCCCCTGCACTAACCTGTGCAGTTGTCAGAGCGTCAGAAATCGTCGGGTCCAGTGGAGGGTCTGCGGCACCATATTCATAATGGGGCCATATTCTAAAACACACACAGCCAATAAATAGCTGTCAGCAGTGTGTATATCTAAAATGTGTGTTCGCAGCGGCTCATGCAACCCGAAATTGAGTCATATTTACCCGGGTATCCTAAACATCCTATGGCTCTCTCACTAGTTGGTGTCATTTTGAATTCATATATTTGGAGTTTTGTCTACATTTCACTAATCGGAACACTGAGGATCAATAGCTCATTAAAAAAGAATGGACTATTTTTTAAGTGATGTTACTTTGGGCCTGATCCAGATCTCCATGCGTTTACCGTATGCACAGAGATCTGGTGTGCACTCCCCTTAAGTTCTCTGCACGGATCTGTGCCCATCCTAACGCAGATCCCTGTGGAATTGCTAATCGCCGCCCCCAGCACTTAATTAGCATGCCTATCCCACCCCCATACAGATCTCCTAGCATACAGAACTGAGTTCCATATGCTAGGAGATCCTTAGTGTAACATCTGGCACATGCATGTGCAGATGTTACTATGCAGAGGACTTACGCAAGAGGCTTGTGTATGTCCCCAACTTTACTAAATGAGGATCAGGACTCTTGGACCATAGTCACAACTAAGAGTGATTTAGGTGCGGACAGATCCGCACCTAACTCACTCGTCCAGCCACTAACCCTTCCCCCCGTTTTTAGGTACTGTGCGTAGTTTCCTTCTTAAGAAGGAAGATACGCATGGACAATGCCACGCCTCCCCCTGGTCTTTAAAGACTGCACAGAGGCAATATACGTACCTAACTAGTACATAGATTGCGTAAATGTACTAGTGCGCATACGCAGTAGTTACATTCTTAAAATTAAAATTACGCACATAAGCTTCTTAGGTGTAAATTTGGTCCTTTGTCACTAATCGGAGAACTGAGGATTAATTGCTAGTGTATATATTTGTGTTTATTCACTGATTTTTTTCACATTTATTTACTTGTCACTCGATATATGTCATTTTTACACAGGAATAGGACACTATTTACATAGGGATTTGCCACTTATTGTTTTAGATCAAGGCAGTAGCCATGTTAGTCACCCTTTACTACTTAGATTTAATATCAGGCCAGGGGTTTGTTGGATACAATCAGTCATTCAGTAAATAGATGTGTAGCTAGTATTTCTTACATTCATTTTCTATTTGTTTTCCATTAGCCAAGCAGACCTTTCCCTTCTGAAACTTAAAACCAGAGACAAAACACTAAACAGTTAAACTTACATATTAATGTTTTGTAACAAAGTAATACATATTCCTATTAGGTCATACCTGCCTCTCAAACTCTATTGCAGGTCTAGAATATTTCTACCCAAACAATGTGTTCATGTCAATGTGGTCCCACTCCCAGGAAATTCCCTTATCCGGTTACAAAAATGCTTCCTTCAATTTCTATGTTGTCACAGCTATGAGCAGGTGGACAGTGTGAGGTGGTATCCCAAGAACACATTAGGCTTCCAGATGATTTTTATTAGTTTGCAGTGTTGTGGGAGAAGTTGATATTTTCAGGGTGGAATTCAGAAAGAAACAGGTGTTGGATTCATCAACCTTTTTTTTCATCAAACTTTTACTTTTGGCTTAAAACCAAAATGACACATGGTTCAAAATATTACTTGTGTGTGGTTGACCATTAATAAAGATACTTCCTGACAAAAAACACACACAAAAACAAAAATAAGAAAAAATGCTCACTCTTTCATGACCAGATTGTTTAGTTATTAGTTTTATGTAATAATTCTTCTGACTTTCAATAAATATATTTCCATGTTTAAGCATGACGAAAGTATCCCTTTGGAAGATTTTCAAAACTAACATCCTCTTTTTCATAAGGAACGTTAGAAAAAAAAAAGGTAAAAAAAATAAATAAACCAATGATGTGGTTAATCTAGAGAAATGCGTCCAAATAATTAAATTATATGTATGACTACAAAGGGATGGTTAACAAAAATGGTACCACCATTGTGATTCTTATTCTATTGGATCCCAGAATAACAATACCCAGGGTTTACCTTAATATTCATAACTTTTATGAAAAGAAAATGTATTTATTAAAATGTGTTATATAGTGCTATCCGATTACATAGTGCTTTACAGAGAACATTTTACATTCACATTAAGAGCTACATTCTCAATTACCTAACACAGAGTAGGGCAGGCCTGGCCAGCCTGTGACTCTCCAGGTGTTGCAAAACTATGAGTCCCAGCATACTTTAACTGCTTAGGCATAGCTGATACATGACAATGCATGCTGGGACTGGTAGTTTCACAACACCTGGAGTGCCACAGGTTAGCCAACACTGGACTAGGTATAATTTATTCAGCAGTCAATTAACCTACCAGAATGTTTTTTTTTTTGTGTGGGGGGAAACCCACACAGACATTGGGAGAACATACAAACACCACACAGATAAGGTCTTGTCTGGGAATTAAACTTATGACCTCAGTGCTGTGAAACACAAGAGCTATTCACTGAGCCACCGTTCTGCCCAAATGGCGGTATTGCAAGATCTGTATCCAGTTACTAGAGAGTGCTCACTCCTATACTGTACATTGTACTAAGAAGTACAGACAATTTGCAATCACAAGCCAGCCACTCTGTCAGAAGGTGTCATATATAAAGTAACACTGGTTAGGTGGGAATGTGCTATAAGCGGGTAGCACTAGTGCATAACATAAAAGCAGCTGAAATCTTATCTGAATGCAAGAAAAATAGGAGTAAACCGAGCTCAGAATTCTGCAGATAACTAATGTTCTCTTTCTTCATATAAAATTATTAATATAAAACAAGCTAAAAAATTTTATCTATTGTAAAAGAGTTCTCAAGAGGCCCCAAGTAATAATATTCATTAGAAATATGTAGCAAATTGTTACCTGTTCATTATAATTAAAGGTTTCAAATACATTCCAGATATGGGGCTGCTTCAGGAAAGAAAAACACAAATGATGTCTGCATCTGGCCACACTATGGTGCATTGTGAAGACGTTTCCTCGCTTGCAGGAAAAATACTTGGCTGTTAGTAATGCCACACAAATACTGAGACCCGTTTATTTGAAACTGTAACTGAACGCTTCTTAACTCAAGAAGGTAACTAAGCTGGAAAGTAACAGCAAAAGACAGCTACAAGCCTGTACCTGGACAAGCTACGTCGCACTGTGAGGATTGCAAATATGTTGTGCAGGAAAATCTTTAGTTTACTGATAAGCTTTAACTGTAAATTCTCCAATCTATAGTCTGCTGGATTACTTGCCTCAGTTTGGAGAGGTATACTTTAAATTTTCATTCTTTTTTCTGTTATCATGTAACTCTGGATCAGCTCCTTTAAATTTACCTTGATGGAGAGCAAAGATAGGAAATAGGGGCCACTTTCTATTAATGGGGCCTACTAAATATAAAGCCATTTATTGGAGGCATATAACCCTTAGCAGGGCTTAATATGCCATCTATGGACCTGATCCAGACCTTTGTGTCTGAAAGCTCACAGAGGGAGCTGGATGTGAACTCCCCTGTCACTACCCTCACACCTGCAGACTTTGCAGCACTTACACTGCAACAGACCAACCTTAAGTGTCCTGTGCCGAACAGCGGCCCTTAGAAGAAATTCACCTTGTACCATGTAGAAACATGGCAGACTACTTGTCAGAGATTTGGCAGGTATGGCAAAGAGCTAATAAAAAAATTAAATAATTGAACTCATGCAGTATTGTATTGTGTACATTTTTTTTAGCAGTTTATGAAACATGTCTATTACTTAATAAATAATTAGACTTTTATTTATTCTGTACAGATATCTAGTCAGATATTTCAAAATGGAACTACAATTCATTGCTAGATTAAGGGGGAAATACCAGTCTCATCATAACTGACTGAAAATGTGTCAGAGTGTTTGAGTGTGCCCTCTTGTGGCAAAAGGCAGAATATCATTGGGATGGGATTGCTATTAATCGGCAATAAAAATGAGTTTTAATGCAGTTCTTCTCTCTCTCTCTACATATATATGTTTTGCAACTGTTTTTAGAGTAGTCAAAACTGCCTGAAAACATGGAAAGCACTGTAAAGATGCAGTTATAATGAAAGGTCAAAACTGCTGAAACTCTGTCAGACAACTATATATAGTCACACAGTTAATTGGTAACTTCTGATGATTAGAAAAGAAAAGATGATGTTTAGAGTATGCTGAAACTAAGTTTTGACAGTTTTAAGATCAATGGCCAGTGACAATGAGCCGGATGCACACTTAAGACGCTTCGGCTTCTTCAGTGCGGGGATTTAAGAAATGACCTTCTACGCAAGCGTAGATTGCCCTACTACACTTAGGTATGTAGATTGATTACATGCGGTCTTTAAAGAGGCTAGGTTTGGCAGAAGGAGACGTGCTGCCAAGGCAGCCTCGGGGAGTATTTAGGAAGAAGTAGGTGGGGGGAGGGATGTAGATTAGGCAGGGCGGGGGGAGCCATTCTCCGTGCGTATTATCCTTCTTAAGTAGGAACATACACACGGTAAGATAAAGGCACTAAAAAACGGATCGGTCCGCACCTAACTCTCTCATGTCTTAATACAGTCCAATGTATTTAAGGCTGAACTTATGGACAGTTATTGCATATGGAGAATGGATAGAGAGATCACTGTCCGAGTGGGTGGAGCAAGGCACACCTCCTATGGAATTCTGGTATTAAACGTTAATGGAAGGAAGGAGGGATGGGAAGGAATGAAGCAGTGCAACTAGGCAAAACCATGTACAAGTGGACAATTCTAATATGAATGGACAAATAAATTGGGGATGCAAGTTGCCGGTTCAAATGCACAATTTCTGACACTGATACAGCTGACATCTGATGCTGCAGCTGTATCAGTCTTGAAATTGGCTGCATTACGAATATTCCTATTGGAAATGGGACCCTATTTTGAATAAATACCTGTTCCTAATCGCAATTGTGTTACAGGGTCTGTGGTGTGCTACGAGGACTGTGGGGTGCTATGGGGACAGGCTTGGGCAACCTGGGGAAGGTTAGAGTTAGGCTGCAAGAAGGGAAGGTTAGGGTTAAGCTGATCGACATGTTGGGATAAGGCTAGAGTTAGGGTTAGACTGATAGAAGGGGAGGGTTAGGGATAGGCTGCAAGAAGGGAAGGTGAGGGTTAAGATGATTGACATGTTGGGATAATGCTAAAGTTAGGGTTAGACTGATAGAAGGGGAGGGTTAAGCAGTGGAACATGGAGAGTTTTAGGGTTAGGTTGCTAGAATGGAACATGGAGAGTGTTAGGGTTAGGTTGCTAGAATGGGATGGTTAGGGATAGGCTACAGGACATGGAGGGTTAAGGTTAAGGTAAAAGAAGGGGAGAGTAAGGGTGAGGACTAGGTTAAGGGTTAGAGTTAGGGGAAAATATCAAATTCAACCAGCAAAGAAATCCCTGAAGTCATACCAAATCAGCACATTATACCAGCAAACAACACCAAATAAAATGTAGCACAAAACAAAGCTATCTGGTATTTGAGTGTCACGTGCAGAAACAGCAGGTATATTCCTGCAAGCAAAAATATATAAATAACAAACAAAATAATCAGCAATAATGTGCACCCCTGGGATTACAGTATGCTTTGCCCAGCAACATATTGACAGCTATTATCAGTTATGCTCCAAACACAGGTATCAGGTCTAATATGTTACAGGGCATTACTTGTACTTGGAACACTACAACCTGTCTTGTATGTAGAATATATACCTCTGATACAAACTACAGTAAATATGACAATATTGACAATATTTATAGTAAAAAATATCTCAATTTCAGATAATTATTTAATCAGATAAAATCTCAATCCAACTGTGCATCTTTTGAAAAGTCTGTAGCAAAAATCTACTATAACATGAATTACATTACCTATGAGACACATGGGGATAATATGTTCATATACCTATAAAGTAGTAACTATACCGCTTGTTTATCTTCTTGGAGAATAGTAAAAAAAAAAATCTGCTTAAATTGTTAAGAATAACTTTAATTTAATTGGCTTTAGCAGTAAATTACACATAAAAGTGTGCGCATTAGAGACGAGGGTCATACATTTCCTCCCAGCTTCCTTCCTTCCTATATATTCACCACCTTTTTAGCTGTAGATTACTGGGAAGTGAGAATGACATGATTTCCAGTGTGCAGCCATGTCATTCTGATGGGTGTGGGTCGCTGCTTAGAATGGTGCTTTTTCGAAAGGGTCGTTTTCAAGACCCCATTCCCGAAGATGGAGCTTGTCAAAAACGTCCTGCCCCGCTGTAGACAAGTAAGCAATGCTCGCTATTTTCCCTACCCCAACTTTTATACTAATTCTTACCCTAACCCTTCCTTCCATTGCCCCAACCCTAACCCTCCCTTCCCCGCAGCTTAACCCTAAGTCTTCCTTCCCCACAGCCTAACCCTAAGACTCCCTTCCCAGAAGCCTAACCTTAAGTCTCCCCTTCTAGGCTCCATTCTCTCACCGCAGCCTGACCCTAAGTCTCCCATTTTCCCATCCATCCCCTCTCTGCAGCTTAACCCTAAGACCACCCTACTAAAATACATCCCCTCCCCTGCAATAACTTGTCCGGTCATTAGGAAAGCGTTGGGGAAGCCCCGGGTTCTGCGGCGGAATTTTTGGAATAAAGCTGAATTCTAAAATACACACAGCCGACAATTAGCTGTTGGCTGTGTATTAATCTAAAATGGGTCGCGCTGAAATATTAGTGTAGTATTATTCAACTTTTTTCTAGTGGACATCATTTTGTAAAAAACTATTTACCAATAAAAGATCATGACATATGCCGCTTTGCAGTGACTGTAGCTAGGGTCGCCACTACTGTCCCGGGTCCCGAATCTGGTGGAGCCTGCAGATACTTACCATTGGCTCTACAGAAGTATCAGTGGTATATCACCTGATTTGCTTAAATTGCACATCCAGCCCTAGTTTCAAAATCACTAGTATAAACTAGATTTTAGTGATTTTGGGTTGGATCCAGACTTAAGAAGGAGCTTGAAATTAATAGAGGAAGGTTGCATCTGGGCAAATCCATGTTGATTTCAGGGGGAGTCAAGTTATTTGTATTCTTTACATGCAGGGATATATCTTTGAATTGCTTACTGCACACAGATAATGACCAGCTTTACTATCATACTGTTATTTAGACTTGGGCTGGGAAACGCTACCTCTCAACTCTAATACTGTTTGCAACAGATGAAATATAACTCCCCTGCAATCAACATGGTTTAACCCAGGAGTAACTTTCCTCTCTTAGGGCTAGATCCAGAACTACGCCAGCGGGCGTCTTTACGCCATCCGTATGCGTAACTTCGGCTGTAAGTACATTCTGCGCATGCGCCCAGCAGATGTTTCCTGTCATAACTCATGGCGGCCGGAATTAAATATAAGTCGCCTATAACAGTAGCGTAATTACAGCCGAACGGGCATGCCTATATTACGATAGCCATAAATACACTCCAGTTACAGAATGTAGGCGGGAGAGCATTATCATACAGTATGGGTTGGGTTACGTAGTTACGACTATCGCGTGGTTACGTCCTGCCGTAGTTACAATTACAAAAGTTAGGGTAGGGTTCAGCAGGCATAAGGCAGTGTAATTACGTACGACTGGTGGGAGTGCTTGGGAGACAGGGCAGGATTGAGGGCCATGTGGGCCTGGGGCTGAAAAAAAATTATCAAGGGCCCACACTTTACAGTATGCTTTGGACAAGGATGTCAGTCCCTGACATTCATCCTTATGCACTGCAGTGTGTGGGGGCCTATTTTCAGATGGAGGCCTGGGGCTGTAGTCCCATTAGCCTCATTGTTAATCTGGCCCTGCTGGGAGAGTGCATAGTATTTACGCTTGCGTAAATACAATCAGTGCTAGTTCGTAACACAGACGTAGGTCTGGATCTGGCACTTAATTTCAAGCTCCTTCTTAAGTCTGGATCCAGCCCTTTGTCATTGCAGAACTGCAGTTGTCAGCATGGTCTGGTGGTCAAAAAGGCTTTCAGGACATAATGGTTCTTGTAAAACCCATATTTCCCCCAAGACAAAATAAAATGGAAATAAAAACACAGACGCTAATTAATAAAAACAAAAAAAAACCAATAGTTAATGATAACTCCCCAAGACCCCTATGTTATTACTCTCACAACATTCAGGGTCTTAGGGTATTAATAAACCCTATGTAAAAGTAATGTGATTATGTGTTGCAACAAACAATCAGTGCTCAATTGTGCATACACACTTTACAATTCTTGGACCAATCAGCCTGATAATTGTATATCGTGTGTACCCAGTTATAAGCCAATATTTTTGCAGATTGTCCAGACCAATGGCTCTCAATTGTTATTGTGTGCTGTATGGAAACAAATGAAACACAAGCTTTATTAAATTGTGATGGTCTTTCTATACAACATATTCAATATGGCATCAAGTAGATCACTCTGAAAATGAAATAATTGTAATGATTTATGCTGTGTATTGCATATGCAAGTTTCCAACTAAGCTCTGTATCTGCAAGCAATGGCATATGAAAACTATAAAGTCTCTAGACTCATGTTATTTGCAAGCAG
>WWET01001380.1:58613-94189 GCA_011038615.1 Limnodynastes dumerilii | reverse complement strand
ACTTCACTGAAAGGGTGATAGATAAATGGAATATTCTCCCATCTGAGGTGGTTGAGGCCAATACAGTAGAACAATTTAAACATGCTTGGGATAAATATAAGGGTATCCTAAATTGTAAACCAAATTGAGGGTAAATAGGGTCTAGGGTCAGTATAGGTTTGAATAAACAAATGGGCAGACTAGATGGGCCATATGGCTCTTATCTGCCGTCACTTTCTATGTTTCTATGTCCAGCCTCCATGTGTGCCCATTATGTCCAGCCTCCATTGTCTGCCCCTTATGTGCAGCTTCCATGTCTTCTGTTACTTACCTTTGACGTCTTCTCCCTTCCTCCACGGCGCTCCCTCTCTCTGCTGCCTCTCTCCATCTGATCTGCCGTCACGTGGTGCGGTACTGGTAATACAGGGCTCCTCTGTTTCTAGTGTAGAGAGGGACGGGGGCCCGCTGCGGCTGCCGCGACAGAGCAGAGGAGAGATGTCAGGAGACTCCTTTGCTCGGCAGCACGGTGGTCCCGGCGGGTGTCCGGACCTGGAGGCGGGGACTGAAAGCGCGGTGGGCCAATCAGCGGCTGCCAAGTCACTGGATCCACCCCCCGGCAGCTGGTCACGCGAGAGGAGCGTGACAGGAAGAGAAGGGACAGCGCGGGAAGGTGAGCGATGCGGCTGGACAGCGTGTCAAGGTGAGGAGAGCGGTAACTGTGCGGTAAGGAGGTTGGAAGTCCAAAAGGGTGGTAAGTATAATTATCGCTGGACTACCACTGTTTGAGAGTTTATCTGGCCAGGTGTTAGTTTGGGAAGGGCTGCACCGGGTCTCCCCTAGACAACGAACGCTAATTAACCCCTGTGTGCCTGCCACCCCAGAAGGGTAATTAACCCCTGTGTGCCTGCCACCCCAGAAGGGTAATTAACCCCTGTGTGCCTGCCACCCCAGAAGGCTAATTAACCCCTGTGTGCCTGCCACCCCAGAAGGCTAATTAACCCCTGTGTGCCTGTCCTGGAGCCTAATTACCCTGTGGACCTGACACCTACTGATATTAAGTTCCATTGCACCACTACCTGTTACTGCCAGTAGAAAGCTAACCTGTAATATATTAACTGTTTGTTAAGTAGGGATTTGTTCCAGTGATTGTTAAATAGATAAGATTTGTTATTGTTGTAGAGGGCTTAACCCTAGTTTGATAAGGAACATTGTGTATTGTAATTTGTTATCCCGGTTGTCAGAGATATCGTCACCGCAGGTAAGTAGCAGGCAGAGTTCTCTGTGAGTTGAGGGTTTCCGTACGGAAGTAAACAGGTAGGTTGCTTATAGGTAGGTTGGGTACAGATAAGGAGGTTGTAGAATACTGCAGCAGAGGTAGGCTGTTGTGTCTTCTTTTAGGGTCGCGTGTGTCGGGGTTGGCGACGTCTAGACTGTCAGTGAGTATTACACTTGACCGGTTTGGGTGCTCTGTATCCCACGGGCACGGACGGAATTGTAGGCGTGCGCGACATTCTGTCCGTTCGCCAAACATTGGCGACAGAAGGGGGTCTGAGGCTCTGGCCAGTGATGACCATTACCCTGCCAGTGGGTTAATATTCTGTTTCTTCCACAGGCGTTTCTAGCTTGTCGGCAGAGCATTAATTATTCTTCCTTTCACAGGGAGTAAGGACTCAGCAGAGGGGGCAATCGCCATAGTCTGTTCGGGTCGACCGTCAGGATCAGGTAGGACCTCCGGGGAGAAGGTTGGGTAACCGTCGTGGGTCGTCAGATTATTAGGATCCACACTAGAACGGCAGTGACCGCATAGGAGCTCCCGTAGGAGCCCTGTATTACCTGTACTTGTATTACATATACAACGGCACAGGCTTTACAAAAAAAAGGAAAAAAAAACAACTCGGGACAAGTTGTGAGGCGGGCGGGACAGCGGGACAGTCCCTCGAAAGCGGGACTGTCCCACTGGTATAGGTATAAATCCAAACAAAATACAGAAGAAGAGGGAGTGTCAGCCAGGATCAGAGTGTTGGTGCAGGGCAACAATCGAACAGCGATGAACTAAATAAGAGGGACTGATTCCAGAGAAATTATGATAATCACATAAGAGCTTTTTTTGTCTAAATTTAACAGGCATATATTTTGTTACTAAACTATGAGTATAACTAGGATACTACTATATATAAAGAGAAAATAACACTAGAGCAATTCCGAATTTCTAAAACATTAATTGTTACCGTTGTAACCCGTGGCATTACGGGAGCTGCTGTATGCGTGGATAAGTCTGCTGGTGTATCAGACTTGAAAGGAGATAAATTATAGTCAGGAAACACAATCCAGCGCCAAACGTGGTTATTATAGAACACAATGGAATTCTTAAGAAATGTCAGGGGAATTATCCCCAGGAAAATCCTTAGTTTAACACCAAGGGCCTGATTCAGACTTAAGAAAGAATTTAGGAACATTCCTAAATAAATGCACAGCCCAGATCCGTAAGAACTATTCACCAATACTTAAGAAAAATGTTAACCACACCCCTAGCTTCTTAGGAGCTAAAAACAGTCTTTTCTCCATATGCGAATATTTACGAACAGTTTTGTTTTCCAAATGAGAATTGAGCGTATATTTAGGATCTTTAATATCCTCATGATTCACGGCTAAGCAAGGAAACACATTAATTGATTCAATTAAGAAGCTTTCTTTGTTTTATAATTAATAAAACTAACTAAAAAAATGTGTAAAATATTACAATATGCTAAAATGTAGAAAATTGTTAATATCATAAATACTTATTTTAGGATTAAGAAAGAACCATTCAATTTTCTAAGCTGTTATAACATAAATATCAAAATAATAAATACTGACATAAATTAGACCTAAAAAAAATTTGTATCTCAAGGTCACACAAAAACAATGCAAACATACTAGTTAATTAAAAGATGTTATGTTTTGTTTTAAAAGATAAGCCTGTAATTGTTTAAATTAAAGTTAACACATGCATTCATTATAAACAAGCAGCAGTTGTGTGTTGAAGAAACAGAAAAGCATTTGGCTCTGTTAACCATGCGGATGTCAAGTATGGTAGAGGACATTCTTATCTTTGTTCGTGCGTATGTAAGTTTCTGCAAGGCCTTCTTAACTGTGAATCATTCCTAAGTCTCGAGGAACTTAGCACATTAGTAGCCCGAGTGCTGCTCATTTGCATTAAGAGTCTTGCCCCTCTAGCCAAGCATACGGAAATCATTACGTTCCCAAGCATGAATCATTCCTAAGTAGCCGTTCTTATCTGTGAATCATTCTTACATGGTTTCAGTGCGTAGTTTTGAGTTCTAGGAATGCTCAGTTTAACTGTTCTTAAATATACGTACTGAAATCCTGTTCTTACTTAGTTGTGAATCAGGCCCAAAGTTTACATACATTGTATAAGAAAAAGCAGACAATCGCCAGGCAAATAATGAATTATCAAAAGTAAGGCTACATAACACTTTGTAAATAATGGCTGCAAAATCAATGCATACCAAACACCTTCAATAGTAAAGCTTCTGTGCTGGTTCTCTGTGGAATCCTTCCTTGATCCCTCAAATTGAAGCATAAATTTACAGCCACAAAATAGCGTAATAAAGTTTAAAATAATACTTTACTTAGAATTTTTTCATAAAATATGCATACCAAATGTATATAATAAAATTGCCTGGTGACTGTAAATATTAGAGTCTTATCTGTGCAGGCATTTCCCTGTGGCACCCACCCACTGTCATGGATTGGTCCAAGCCACCGTTGTGGTTGGTTTCCTCCTTCCAGCTCCAGCGGGTATGAAAGTATCAAGCAAGCAGTAACCAAAATGTCCAAAGAGATGATTCTAAAGTTCACAAAAATTCCTATAATAATGAACCAACGCGTTTCGTCCTATAGCACTTTTGTGACTATTACTGACTTCCTCAGGGTTTGCAATATGAATGATTTAGTGGAGCCGGGGAAGTTCTTTTAAACCTTCTCAGTTCTTTTGAGTGACAGTAGACCAAGTGACTCATGTAAAGTAAAACAACACCTTTCTAAATTAATGTAATAGCTTGTAAATTAAATTAGATAATGAAAATGGGACAATAAAATAATTAGATATATACTGAGTTACATAGGGAATCACTGATAGACGCTAAAAACTCTAAAACAGAATATAAAGGGTCCATCATGTGACTATATAAAGGATGTTTAAAAATTACTTCATCAAAATCAATATTTATTTATAAAAATGTATGTATGTATGTGTGTGTGTAAGTTCCAGCATAACTCTGGAATGCCTGGAGCAATTTACACCAAACTTGGTACACATATCACTTACAATCTGGGAAAAAATACTGTGGGTGTAAGACACCCCTAGCACCACTTGCACCCCTAGGGGTGGGGGTGGGAAGGGGGTTCCCATAGGAATCAATGGCTCTCATAGGAAACGTAAACGCTTTCTCCATACGCCCCTCCCCCGAGAGTGCCTTTTCCATTTTAAATGCATGCGTTTCAGCCCTTCCCATAGGAAACAACGGGCTTCGAATTTTTGGCGACCCTGCGCCCTCCAGGAGGCAACCCTGACACCGCTGCCTCACTTTCGCTCCGAGATCACGCGAGATGCATGTGTACCCGCCTCACTTTCTCCGTACACCCTTCCGCCGAGAGTGCCTTTTAGTTTTTGACCGCCATACGTTTCAGCCCTTCCCATTGACATTGCGGTTAGGGTTCGGAAATAGGGTTCGAATTAGGGTTCGGAATTAGGGTTCTAACCAAGCAGATAGAAGTACTTTATCTTTTGTTATCCCCATAAAGACACAAGTGGACAAAATCTACCAAAAATCTCATTATGATCTAACACTATGTGTGTGAACTCTAAGCTCTGGTATAGGTGGTTGATTTTTTATAAATTCTATTGCCATTGCTGAGTAGACATTATTGATCACAATTGTTACTTTGTTGCAGCAACTATTTAGTATCTATTTTTTATATACAGTATAAAACTTTTAAAGTGTATTTAATAAAGTACTTCTCCTATCTTCTTGGTTGCCGCTTTAAAAGAATGTATCCACATATAGACTTATTTTGTTATATTTAATTTGTATCCTTTTTCGCTGCGTTCTCTCATTAGATACATTTTTATGAGCTGTGAAGGTAGTGATAAAAGAGACTGGCTTTTTGGACTATTTTATTTACTTATACGTGAGCATAGTGCTTATGTCTACCTATTTGGTTTTCTCAGTTGCTCCATTTATTATTTTATTTGCATAGCCCCTGTGTCATAACCAGTGCCTGCAGTGACCTCTCTCCACCACCAGGGGCCCCCCATACTCTCTTTCTAGCTCCTGGATTGTGCCTGGTGGTCTGAAATTCAGGTCTGTGTCTGCATCAGGTATCTGCAGCTAATTAGTCTGACCCCTGACACCTGCAGGACCTGCATATTACCATCAAATTTCAATCCTCCCTTGCTGGTTCATTGTTGTCTATCCTAGTCTGTTTGGCTCTGCACCTACTCCCTGTGTTCCAGCTCCCTGTGTCTTGGATTTTGCTCCAAGCATTTACCTGAGTCCTAGTTTAATCACCATTCAAGTGTGTCTGATAGTTTCATCACCATTCAAGTGTGTCTGCCAGTTCATCACCATTCAAGTGTGTCTGCCAGTTTCATCACCATTCAAGTCTGTCTGCCAGTTTTATTGCCATTTAAGGTTGTCTGCATTTACCTGCAATCCAGCTTCTGCAAACTGATTATAGTTCAGCTCTATCAGTGGGCCTGGTAAGCCAAGCCAAACTCCTGTATTACATTCTATGTTTTTCAATAAACTATGCTCAATCATCCAAGTCTCCATGTTCGTGACACCCTGTTCTTTGAAATGGTTAGTGTAGTGTTGTAATTGGTTTTTACAAGATTCCTTTTTGTTACAATTCGCTTGATTCTGCAGACTTGGGAGTATGGAATGTTTTGTTTCCACTTTTTTAAATGTCCTCTTCAAAAGGTAGCACAGAGGCTCAGCGAGTAGCAGTTGTGTCTCACAGCGCTGAGGTCATGAGTTTGATTCCCGGACTAGGCCTTATCTGTGGTGATTGCATATTCTCTATGGGTTTCCTCCCACATGCCAAAAAACATACTGGTAGGTTAATCAGTTGCTGACTAAATTAAGCTCCAATAGGGGCAGGGACTGATGTGAATGTCTAAAGTTCTCTATAAAGCACTGCAGACTATAATATAAGAGTTGGTAATAATTAGTGCAAGTAGCTGTTACTGTCCACAGGTTTGAAGGTAATGATTTTGTTGTCCTCATGAGTGATAAATAAATTCAGATACTCCACTTTCTCAGATAAGAAATGATATGTAAACCAAGGTTGTAGTTATTATTGGGAATGAACTTAACAAAATCTTTAAACCCATCAAAATCTCCTGACCATGGGCCGTATTCATACCCAAGAAGCTTTGGCTTCTTAGGTCCGTAGATTACCTAACTGACGCATGTGTAGTAGGTCATTTACGAAATCTACGTACCAGTCTTTAAAGACCGCATGGAGTAGTTTAGTTAGAAATAGGTGGCCTAAAGCCGGGGAGTGTCTAGTTAGAAGTGAAATGGGGGAGGAATTTAGGTTAGCTGAGCGTGTGGGGAGAGGCAGTGTGCGTGCATAGTTTCCTTCTTAAGAGTCAAGGGTTAAGAAGGAAACTACGCCTGGTTAGTTACGGTAGCCCTATGGCACTCTTAAGTGCCATAAGGTACCTAAAAAAGGGGGGCGGGTTAGGGGCGGCACCAGTGAGTTAGGTGCAGATCTTTCAATGTTTTTAACATTGCTCCGTCCCATGTATAGCGGATACTCACCACGTGACACTGATCAACATGAGGATTCAGTTCTCAGGTGTTGGATTTTAACTGCAGATTTCCACCGCTAAACTACCCTTCAAAACCACGGTAACACCTCATTTCAATTCTCTTCTACAGTGTATTATTTACCAATTGGGATCTAACGTCGGTAGACTAGATATAGCTAATATGATTCCGTGATCTATACCATCTTAAAGAACGGAGGATTGCTTATTAGCATTATTATCTATTGCAATAACTTTCCCATTACAAGTGACAAGTGATATGGATCCGTAGATTACCTAACTGACGCATGTGTAGTAGGTCATTTACGAAATCTACGTACCAGTCTTTAAAGACCGCATGGAGTAGTTTAGTTAGAAATAGGTGGCCTAAAGCCGGGGAGTGTCTAGTTAGAAGTGGAATGGGGGAGGAATTTAGGTTAGCTGAGCGTGTGGGGAGAGGCAGTGTTCGTGCATAGTTTCCTTCTTAAGAGTCAAGGGTTAAGAAGGAAACTACGCCTGGTTAGTTACGGTAGCCCTATGGCACTCTTAAGTGCCATAAGGTACCTAAAAAAGGGGGGCGGGTTAGGGGCGGCACCAGTGAGTTAGGTGCAGATCTTTCAATGTTTTTAACATTGCCCCGTCCCATGTATAGCGGATACTCACCACGCAACACTGATTAACACGAGGATTCAGTTCTCAGGTTTTGGATTTTAACTGCGGATTTCCACCGCTAAACTACCCTTCAAAACCACGGTAACACCTCATTTCAATTGCAATAACTTTCCCATTACAAGTGACAAGTTATATGGAAACTATAAACCCAGTATCTCACTTAAGTTCCTCGCTGTGACTGAGCCATCCAATGTTTATAATTCAGGAGTACTGCTACTTTTATTCTACTTGGTTGCTGTTCTGAAGTGATTTCAATAATCTATTTATATATTTATAGTTGTATATCTATATTTTTTGTTCGCTGTGTTTTTCTCTCTATTGTAGCTTTTCGTTGGGGAAGTTGTAAAATATTCCCCCCTACAGCTGAATCTTTTAAGCTCAGAGACCCCCCCTTTTTTTCTCTTTTTCCTTTGTGGGATGTTTGAGACTGATTTCAGTGTAACAAAGTATCAAAGAGATATCTTTTTATAATAGGAATTCATCATACACTGTGCCCAGTAGCCTAGTTTGTACAATTCCATAATATCTGGACAATCTACCAACAGATGCTTTTGTTATCTTTTCCCAGACTCATCAGCAGTGTGGTTTATAATAAACCACTTATTGTGTAATATGTATGATCTAATAGAGCTAAATTTTTATAATATACTGCTTCTGTATTTGCTTGTTGTGAATAACATAAGGTGGTGTTAATAGCTGCATAATTAATGGCTTTAGTTCTAATATAGCCATGGCTTTCTTGTGAATCCTGACGTTAAAAAAAAATAAAAAAATGTACTAATTTTTATCTAAATAAAATATATGTACTAACTATCAACGCTCTATATCTTGTTGTTTGCCTATATACATTTGATTATTAGGAGACTTGACTCTCTCCTATTGGAGCAGCAGTTTATGTAGTGAACAATTGGCTGTTCCATGCATAAATGTTTGTTTAAATTAACTAGCATAACTATTCAGAAAATTATACAATATTATCACTGTTTTTAAATTAAGTTCCGAGTGCCCCCTTCTGGGATGAATCATACACTCTTGTGTAGGACATTAAATAGGTGATGTCAGCTCCATTGTCTGGTCTCTGCTGGAAGCTGGTAGCTGCTAAATGGTAAATAAACAAAGTTTTGATGATTTATGAAGCCCTATTCTGATATCAATTTCACAAATTGGAAACCGCTTATAAAATTTAGTGGTATAAAAGCATATATTACCAGTATCCAAGTGTTTGTTGGTTCTTAAGCTGAAGTATATAAATATTTTAGCCACTATTTCACCCTAATTCACCCTACACTAACGCTTTTCTTCTGGTACAGACTTCATCAGGAAAATGCTGGCAGGGCAGGAATGAATAGAAGGAGAATTATCTTTTAAGGCTAACTGATTTGACAAATATCTCATGAGTAATTGGCTATATAGGGCAGAGGTGTCACATATAAGAGGCATAAATGGAAGCTTGACACAAATAAGAGTTATAAGTGGAGGCTGGACACATATAAGAAAAAGATATGGAGGCTGGGCACATATAAGCAAAAGATATGGAGGCTGGACACATAAGAAAGAGATATGGAGGCTGGGCACATATAAGAAAAATACATGGAGGCTGGGCACATATAAGGGGTCCATGGTGAGGAGGAATTTGGATAATCCAGAAGTAGATAACTGTTAGTGCAGATACGAAATGCAGGGCATTGTAGTGATTCAGTCCATATACTGAATCTTAGGTAATAGTCACCATGAACTAGCAAGGTAGATCTGACACAAGCCTCAAAAAGCAGCTCTAAGCATAGACGATATTGGATAATTCTTTATTAATGCAATAATCCCAGATGAAAATAAATGATATCAAACATAGTGCTTTGCTCCGCAATGCACTATTGGAAAATTGCTGACCAAATTGCCCTACATTTATTCCCCTTTCCCCTTATGTATCCAAAGATTGTAAACTTGCCAGGACCCAGTCTTGTTTCATAATGATTGTTTACATTTGTAATGCGCTACATAATATAATGGCCCTCCATAAAAACCTGTTATTAAATAAAATTGCTAGTTTTTCTTGTTATGCAATAACACAATATTGTTGTCTGCAATTGAACTTAAGTGAATATCCAATTGCTAAATCACTGAACAATATACACAGCCTGTTTCCCAATATGCTGTCAGCAACTCCTATAACGATAAGGCACTTAATAGAGTTTCTGGCAATTATTATGCGTAGCCTTGGGTCCTATAAATGTATCACTCAGCTGGCAAATTCTTTATAGAAAAGCTTATTGCTTTAATCCTGCCTATGTGACTCCATTCTCTTGTCCAATCGTGATTTTAAGTAAATAATGTACAAATTTAGAAAGTTAGAAACTGGGTGGAGAAGCAAAGTGTTTCCTTATTGAAGCCAGTTCTCACATTCTGCATGTTACGTTATGCTGGCAGCTTCAGGAGACAGAATGATCTGGCATATTTCAACCAAGCAGTAGGTTCAAAAAAATAATATTTACATTGTCACACTGGGTGGTGTCTGCAGGCTCTGGATGGAAGTATCTACGTCTTAACTGCCTTTATTTTTCAAACATGTAAACAACAGTTTTGATGTTTTAGTTTTCCGCGGTTAGGTTTAGTTCAGCAACCATATTTGTACTATGACCCATTCATAGAAAAATGAGACACATAGCGACGGCAAACAACGGTTCCTAACACATGTGCGGGGAGGATCCACTGGTAGTGGTAACATTTAGCATACGCTAATATATTTGTGTATGGTATTTTATATTGTATTATAGAGGCAAGTGGGCACTTTTTTTTAAAATATTATTTTGTAAGGCAGTAGAGTATTAAAATATGTATTTGCTGTTGCACAGATAGATGAGTCTATATTGCTACAGAGAGGTAGCAATGAAATAGTGCTTCATTTAATATATTACTGTGCAAGAACTTGCAGCTATAATCCCTGTACAATGGTATTTGACCTGATCCAAAGGAGAGCGGCAAGGCTGCCACTCAGGAAAAGATACTACCATATACCAACGCTCAGGCAATTAAAGGAACAGAGTCACCCATCAGCTCAAAGGAAGAGTCTGTAGTAAACAGGGTGCCCCAGTCTGCATCAACACCTGCCCACTATATAGAGGTAATATGAATTGAATTAAGGAGCTGGGTGGTATTGAAGCCCTGCAAGACAATTTCCCAGGTTTTAGCGTGGGCATTCCAAGTGACTCCTGCTATTTGATCATCTGTATTTAAAAGGGAAATTTTCTTTAAGGCAAAAGATGTTGGATATTGTTGGAGAGTATAAGGTGGTGGTCACTGTTCATTAGGGATAGCTAAGAAACACGCTATCAGGGGATGCTGCTGAGTGGCATGAACACTAATGAGCATCCAGGCTGTGTGGAACGTAGTGCTGCCATGAATGAATGAATGAATGAATGAATGAACGAATGAATGAATGATAAGCAATCCGGCTGCTAGGCAACCAAAAGAAAAACTCACAGGGGATTGCTGCAACTGGATCGTCGGTTCATGACAGAGATATAGTCAAATCTTATCTTCTGAGTTTGGCATCTATGAATTTCCTTTCAGAGTCAGATACAGAATAATGCACATACATATAGAGCATACATATAGAGCATTCCTCCTTTTATGTATGTACTGACACAAAGGGCTATATTTACAAACTTCATTTTTAGGTGATAATGCCTGTTTTCACTGTAAAATGGATATTATCACTTAAAAATTAAGAACATACTATTTACAACAATGCTATCGTCATGGAAATCTGTTGTTTCCATGACGATGCACATAGACTTCATATTTCTTCGCCAGCCCGTTGTTGTTAATGCGGGCTGGCAATTCATACAGTTTACAAACCCTCGGAGCGGAGATTATCATTCCGTTCTGAGGGATAAAATAACCCCATCTCAGGAAGGCGTTACTGCCTTCATACCAGCAATCTCCCCATATTCCCCCCTTTTCCTCCCCCTAATAGCTGTTATTAGGGGGAGGAAAAGGGGGGCATGTATGGGGACACCGCTGGGATAAAGGAGTATGCAGTAATGTAAAAAAAAATGTGTTTTTATAATTATATTGAAAGCAAAAAAAATAAACAATACATTAAATACATTAAAACCTGTAAAGCAAAAAAAAAAAAAATAACAAAAAGATAAACTCACCTGTCCAGGAGATGCGTCCGACCCAATATGAAGACACTGCAGTACAGTACATAGACAAGGAAACAGACACTCTCTAATTTAAAAGAGCAAACCTGGGTTCTTGTAAACTTACCTCAGAGACAGCAAGTTTTGAGGTCATTTTTCACTGTATTCATTCTTCTAGAGTCAGTGCATCATTGTCCAGTATATATTTTTGTATGAACCTTACTCTCTTTACTCACAGCTTCCTGTCATACATTTTGACTGGCAGCAAAGAGTAGCATTGAAAGGCGTCTGCAGTTGTGCTCCCTGACATAGGCACAGATGCGAAAGCCTGAGGCTGGTGCAGTGGAGCAGGAAGGGTGTCTCTACAGCCCAGTACCAACTTGCAGCCCTGCCACATTGCGCCAGCTGTGTGTTAAAATGTCCCCTGCACCCATCCGTCTCCTACTCAGGCCCAGGCAGCTGCCTAATCTCACCTAGTGGTAGTGCCATGCCTGGCGTAGTGAGTTTTAACTTTCAAGTAACGGAACATCATAAGACAGTTAAACTGCTGATCATATGTAATGTCATCAAACACTATTTTTTTGCAAGCACAAGAACTGTTCTTCAATAGATGTAGTTTCCCAGAAAGGAAACCCCAACCACACACAAGTGTAATACTTAGCAATACTTAAAGCCATAAATGTTCTTCTGTTAAGCCTTCATGTTTTCAAAGTGCATCCAAATAGACGACATTTGCTGTGTATAATCCCTTATAAGAGTAAAATCTGCAAAGCTGAATTTTTTTCTGCTTAAGAATAGAAAAACAAGATTCATGTATTCATTACTTCCTTTCATGTGGAATGTTTCAAGGTCTTACAATAACAAGAGTAAAATAAACTCAGAGAAACTAGGACATGTTTGGAGACAAAACAGTAATATTTGATAATTAAATTCAGCAGTCTAAGCTTTAGCCGCTTTGTGTCTTCTCTTATGAAATTGGGAAAGGCGTTATGAACACTTCTTATTCCAATCTAACATCTATTTACTATTTATATACCAATTTCTCCAGTTTCAGACCACACGGGCTCTCGGAATCTGCTGAATCTGAAAAGCCTATGGCATTGTATAATAAACTAGTCACTGCTATTTCCCTGATATTAGGTTGTCATTGGCAGTGACATGGGGATTCGTGTATTTCAGTATCATGGTGACATTTAGGGTCAGGCCACCCAGCTGTTTACCAACTGAAGTAAACAGTTGATTAATTAACAATATAAGTAGCATAAAGAAAGACAAATAGAGATGAAAGGAGCAAAAAAAATATTCTGTATACTATATATTATTTTATGACCTGATCCAGGATATAGCTTTAGTACTGTAATATTATCCTTTATAGTATGAAAGCAGTAGGACAGAGCACGTTTGCCTGTGTGGTTAAACCAATGTACCCTTTCTGCATTTTAAGGAAACTTTATTGTGCCATCTTAACCCCCATGACTTCTTTTTGCTTAAATGGTAGATATATTGTTGATCTAGTCCAGGGGTAAGCAACCTTAAACACTGAAAGAGCCATTTGAACCCGGTTCCCCCAGAAAAGAAAACCTCGGGAGCCACAAAACCCTTTTGACTTCTAAAATGAAGGTAAAACTGCATATATCGGTTTCTACCTTTATGCTATGTATAAAAAATACTATAGTGTATTATGAAATCAATGAACCTGCTCCTTTTGTGCCCCTTTTATGTGTCCAGCCTCCTTTTGTGCCCTCTTTATATGTATCAGCCTCTGTTTGTGCCCCCTTTATATATGTTCAGCCTCCTTTTGTGCCCCCTTTATGTGTATCAGCCTCCTTTGTGCCCCCTTTATATGAATATCAGCCTAAATTGTGCCCCCTTTATATGTGTATTAGCCTCCTTTAGTGCCCCCTTTATATGAATATCAGCCTCCTTTGTGACCCCTTTATATGAATATCAGCCTCCTTTGTGCCCCTTTATATGAATATCAGCCACGTTTGTGCCCGCTTTATATGTGTATTAGCCTCCTTTGTGCCCCTTTATATGAATATCAGCCTCCTTTAGTGCCCCTTTATATGAATATCATCCTCCTATGTGCCCTTTATATGAATATCATCCACCCTTGTGCCATGTGTGAGCCATGGTCTTTGTGACCATGACTCAGGGGGCCAACGTGACTAAAAGCCCCCCTAGGAGGGTGTAGCAGCAGACGGCTAAAGATCCGTGGGTTGCCAACCCTTGATCTAGTCCAATTAGGTAAAAGGGAAGCACTTCTGCAGCATTATTGTGAATTTATTTTCGATATACTTTTATTTCTTTTAGTAAATATATGCTGTATTAATTAACCTGGTCAGAAACGTCTGCACATCTGGCAATAAAGTATTACTAATTTGTGGAGAAATGGTATGTGTCACTGCTCTGACATACGTGAAGTGTTTATACTTTACTAAATATTTCCATCACACTCACATTCACTTCACAGAAGATGCTTTTCTAACTAAAAAGCACTGACTTTACAGACTTGATTTGAAGAAAATGGAATTGTCTGATTTATACACAGGGCCTGAGTCTAAGCTGTGAAGGTGAACATAAAACATTCAAAATTATGGATATATTCTCAGCTATATACATATTTTTAGCTGTTAGCTTCCATGGTGTGTATTATGTAATCTCAGCAACATCAGCACATATACAAGTGGTCGGGCAGAGGTAAATGAACTATTTTTCAAATTAGAATTGGTAGTAAATTAAGAAAGCTCATTCATACCTTACCTTAATTTAGCCGCACAGATCTGTGTTTGCATGGATTCAGATCCGTGCAAAACTGCCTCTCTCCACCCCCTGTTTACAGGCGGGGTTTAACCATGCATAACTTCAAAGCCGGCCCCTTTCACTGAAGCCCTTCCTACGCGTAACATCTGTGATGTGAAGGGGACTTACACAAATGACTTATGTAAGTCACCTTCCATACCTAAACAAGAATCAGGACCAATTATTGGAAGATCAGATTTTTTAAACACTAATAAAATGGTCCTGTATTGCAAATTTGTAGTGCGTCGAGTTGCCTTAACAACCTCACTAACAGAGCGGCTCAAATACAAACTTGGGGGTAAATCCAGACCCACGGGCTAGTTACACTAGAATGCGTATTTCCTGCCCCTTAGTATCCCCATCATGTATTTCCAGCCCCTTAGTATCCCGTCAGGGGGGCGACACAAACTCTGGGCTGTCCATTTCTAAAATTGAACAGCCCAGAGTTTGTGTCGCCCCCCTGACCAAAAGCCACCCTAGGCGACTTGCCTATGTCGCCTATGCCTAGGGCCGGCCCTGCCTGTCAACAAAGAAGCCTAAAGCCTAACAGTGAGTAGCAGCATCAAATATTGAAACTTTAAATTTTTAAATGTGTAACATGTAATTTATGTGTTTGGATATTTATTTAGTTTACATCTATTATACGGGCCATATCTTTTGTCATTAACTAGGAACGGGGACAATTGTTGTTGCTTAAATTTATGAGGGGACAGCTACTATTTACATTAGTGACGGGGGGACATCTACTATTTACATTAGTTACAGAGGGGACATCTCATTTACATTAGGTTACGGAGGGCATATATTTTGCTTAGAACAGTAACGGAGACAGTATTGTTGCAGCAGCATACCATTAACCCTTAGCATGCTGTCGCTTAGGATATTATAAGGCACAGCATGCCCTGCAATACACGGGCATGCTGTGCCTTACAGTACTATATGCAGCAGCATGTCAAGGGTTAATTAGTTCACACGGCAGCCATTTTTAGCATTTTAAACACATTAAAAAAGATTGAAAATATTACAAAAAAAACCCTCCCGCAATGTCCAGAGATTTTAAAAATGGTTCATTTGCCGCGATTTGAGGCATAATCACAGCGAATAAACCCTTTAAAACCCCTTTTTTAAATCGCCCCTCATCTCAGGCGATGTCTGGCGATTTTTAAAGGCGATTTAAATCACCCCTTAGTAAATGAGGCCCCAGATTTTAGTGGTGTTAGGGGACCGGTTGTCTCTCCCGTTAGTGTATGCTTGTTCTAGTATTCCACTGGATGGATTTGTCGGTTAGCAGTGGCAGTTAGCGGTGGTGAGTATGGCACTATCCAACTGTTATCAATCACATCCCCAGAAGGGACTGTCCTGATTCATTGGCGGAGTTTAGAAGGAACAAGGCAGAGCTTATTTTGAATGATGGATTTGAAAGAAAACTTCAAAGAGTGGTAACATTGGGTCCCATAATATATACTAGGGTATTGGGGTCCCAGTCTGAGTTCCTGTTGCAGTATGCTGGGCAGAACTTTGACCCTGAAGCCTGTTCTGGGCCTCACACTGAATAGATTTGGGTAACATAACATCCCGATTTAGGAGAAACTATCCAGAGTCACGGGCTGCAAAATGGGAGCGTTATTAACAATGTAAAGGTAATTATACAACTGAACAGAAATGAAAACTGGAAGTAGAGCTACTGGCAGATCCAGATGTTACGCTACAGTAACCAAGCTTCGTACGGAACTGTTGGGCTGTGCTTCCCCTCCGCCTGCTAAAGTGGGCGGGGGAAGCATGCTAAGGGAACAGTGTAGGAGGGGGCTCCCACACTTGTGCGGATCAGTGGTCGTACGGACCGCTGATTCTCACAATTGATTTAAGACAGGCTAATGGCAGCGTAAGGTGCCATAAATCATGCAAGAGAGAGGGGAGTGATAGGGTGCGTGCATTCTCCTCTCTCTCGGAAAGCATGCGGGGGTCTGAATCCAGTTCTTAGAGAGTTACCTTTCTTTCTCAGCATCAAGGAAATCACTGATTTCAGTAACCTGTGTCATCAAATTCTATTGTGTTATTTAGACAACTTGGTGAAAAAAAGTATTTAGGGAGAATTTAGTAGGCATGTGTTGGCAAAGCCTATCCCTCCCTTCCTACTTGTTGATAGGGGAGAAATGGGCACAACGCAAGGCCAAACATCACTATGTATACAATCACAATGTATACAATCACAATGGGGCAGATCCAGAACAACACTTGTGAGCAAATTTACGCTTGGTGGACACGTAAAATCACATTTTGGTACGTACTGCGCATGTACACAATAGAAAATATGCTTCATAACGTAGCGTAACTCTGAGTGTATGGGTCATTCACGTATTTGTCGCGTAAATCCTTACGTGTGGGCGTGCCAATTTTACGTGAGTTAAAAATACGTCTGAAATACGCTATGTAGGCGAGGGTTTGTATTTAAAGTGTACAGTATGGGCGTGCTTAGCTGCGTAAATACGTGTTGCACATCCGTACGTGTGCGGATGACATCGGTTACGCGGGCAAAAGTTAAGGTAGGGTTTGGAAAGCAAATCTTGGACAAAATACGTACATTCAAGGGGTGTGCCTAGGGGAGTGTAGGGGAGTGTATAGAAGGTACACACGCGTAAATACACTATTCAGTAAACATAAGCAGAGTTCTGGATCTACCCCCATGATAATAAAACCACTAATAAAACTTACAAGTTACAAGATGACAGGCAGTATTATTCCTTTAAATAATAGTCTCAATGGTTATTTTATAATTAGAAGTTATAAGTTTCATTCTCTTTCCATCCTCCACAAAGGTAGTTTTCAACATAGGGAAAAAAGGAAACTAGAAATATCTCTAGTGTATTACTGCATAAAAAAAAAATATTTTAACAAATAAAACACTGGAGCATATTAAGATTCACATAAAACATATAAATCCAGTTTGACAAAAGCTGGCATTTCAGCAGCTCATTCCTCCCCTTCCCCATACTAGATCACCGGTGTGATGTCAAGCTGTTCTTAAAATAGGACTTGTGGCCCAGGCAGGCCTGGCAACAGAAATGTTGGGGTCCGATACACTCATGTATTTGGGGGCCCCTTACCTCCTTGATAGTGTATTGCAGGGGCCCCTCTGAACCTTAGGGCCCATCACAGCTGTCCCCCTTGCCCCCCCCACCATCAATGGGCCTGGGAAGTGCACCTTCCGGTTAGATATCACTGGCCACACTGTACATAGAGGAATGTCGAGCAGAGGCTGTTGTAGCGGTAGTGGCTCACCTCTGACATGTTTCAAACCTAACCTGATTCTTTAAAAAGAGGACAGTCTGTATGTACCAAGAAGCAATGAGAAAGAGAAGTCAGATGCTTGGTTGTATAGGGGGAGGAGTTAGTAGCAGAAAGAGAGAAGTAGTAATGCAATTTTATAGGCAATTGGTATGGCTCACCTGGAAAACTGTGTTCAGTTCTGGAGGCCATATCTCCATGAGGACATAAATACATTAAAGTCTGTGAGAGAGGGGGATATGAAAGCAGCTTTCAAATATATCAAAGGGTTTAACTAGATACTTAATGGTGGCATTTTTTTCAAGTTAGATATGTATTAGAAAATGAGGGCATGCTTAAAAACTAGAGAATGGTTGGTTTAGTGGAAATGTGTTGAAAAAATATCTTCACCAAAAGGGTAGTTGTTAAGTGAAATAGCCAACCATCTAAAGTGCTAAGTTTAAACATGTACGGGGTAAATATAAGGATATCTTAAATCTTTAACTATATTGAGTATTAAATAAGGTCTTGAAGAATGGCATGGTGGGATCTTTACAGTGGATAGACTGAGCAGCTATGGAACAGACACTGCTTGGCCTGTTCCAATGCTGCATATCTGACATGTGCATAGCATTTAAATGGCAAACTTCAAATGGAGGGTTGCGAGTTGCCCCCACCACATCAAGAGTTTGATTTGAGCCCTTGTCTGGCTTTGTGGTCCAGTAATGTCTAAGTTTTTCAATGTCCCTACCTAGCAATAGGAGCTACCATGGATACCAAGAAGCCTTTGGTAAATGAGGCTTATATCTTACTGCAATTAACAGAGATCTCATAACAGACCATGTAGAAACTGTTATAGGGTAAGAAGGGCCATTTTGTACCAGCCAATTCCAAACTTGCTGTCAAATCGTTTGCTTCTGCCTCGACGAGGAGAAGCAATCGATCAACTGAAAGACAAAGATGCTGCAGCAAATGGAAAGTATTAATGTAACTCCAACCCTTATCCTAATCCTGACCCTAACTCTCCCCTTCCATTACCTTAACCCTAAGCCTCCACTTCCATTACTGTAACCCTAACTCTCTCCTCCCCACCACCTGACCCTAAGACTCCCTTTCTTGTAGCCTGACTCTGAGACTCCCTTCCCCACAGCCTAAGCTTCCATTCCCCGCAGCCTAACCCTAAGTCTCCCCTCCCTGAATCCAAGCCCTAAGAGTCCCCTAGCCGCATCCTAACCATAAGGCTCCCCATAGACTTACCTGTAATACACACCTGTCTGGTTCAGTGCAGTTGGTGTGGAGCAGTGTGACGGGTCTGCAGCAATGGTTTCCGACATAATGAATGGGTAAGTATGCCGAAAAATTAATTCAGCCATTCATTAGTAAAAGTTTCTAATTAGTAATATTTTCCAAATAGAGACGAAAATGAGCTTTTGGCTGCCTGTATTTAAAACATTTTCATTCTGCAAAATGCATCCTGGTAAGAAGTTACCATGGGAACACACAGGTTTTTACTCTGAGAAATTCCTAGCAGGAAGATTATGAATGTCTTAATATGTTATACTGTCTTCGGTACAATGGAATCCATCTACTTTACCCTATGTAAGAAGTGTGTAAACTCATTTAGAACTGGTTATAATTATGACCTTATTTTAAAAAACTCATTTCAGTGGTCAAAGTGAAAATGTAGAAGTTGCAGTATGAAAATATAGAAATAATAGAAGTGAATGGAGAGTTATAGCTTTTAATCTAAATCAGTGGGAGAAGTGACAATATGGCATCCCCCCGTATACCCCATCACTTCGAGCCCTCATTCAGTTGATTACAGGATGTTGGAGACATGTTTTTTTATGCTGCTGATCTCTGATTGACTGAAGTTAGTTGCATGTAACCTAAGTCTTTTTGTTTCTTGTTGAGGACTCTGGCAACAATTTGTCATATAGGTGACATAATTCTGTCATATATAGGTCATTATTGCATAGCGGATAATTCCATCAGAACTGTTTATATAAAAGTGGTAGATTGAAGTATGAGTAGCAAAAGACCTTTTATTATATAAATATTTTCATGATGAACAAGTTTTGTTGCGCCCATTCACTAGCTCTTTGTTCTCTATTTGTATAATTGCATTAATGATGAGTGTATGTATGTATGTATGTATGTTCTGTATCTTTATATTTTTATTGGGGCTTAAAATGCCTCAATTTATAAAAATGGAATTTCCCTGAGATGGCAACATTGGGCCTGATTCAGACTTAACAAGATACTTAAAATAAGAGAGGAAAGTTACTGCTGAGCTAAACCATGGTAATTGCAGGGGAGTTATATTTTTTTATGTTGCAAACAGTATTAGAGTTGAGAGGTGATGTTTCCTAGCCCAAGTCTAAATAACAGTATGATAGTAAAGCTGGTCAGTATCTGTGTGCAGTAAGCAATTCAAAGATATATCCCTGCATGCAAAGAATACAATTAACTTGACTCCCCCTGCAATCAACATGGTTTAGCCCAGGATATATAACATTAATACCTGTAACTATCAGCACCTTGGACAGCTATCAGGAATCATGTTAATGAGTACCAGTAGTAGTACAAACTCAGATGTAAAGCATGAAGTGGCACAAGTATTAGATAATTGTAGTTGTAGAAATATATCACAGTATTAATCATTTATTTTAATATATGCAAAAACAAACCCTCCATCTTTGTGTCACTTACTGTAAACTTGCAATTTGTTTTGGTGAATTAAACTAATGGATTATCTAATTAACTGCTCTGTTATATCATCAGAATTATTTGGCATTTCATAAAAAATACCAAAAGTTATTAAAAAACATTTACAAACATTTGTCAGCAAAACAAATTAAATTACATGGAATTTGTTCCAAGCTGTGCTTAATCATAAATGAAAGATTAAGCTGTTATTTGCTAACACCTCATTTATTGCTTAGTTTACATGTATGCCCTGACATTTTTTGAAAGGACCTGGAAAAGTAAAACCATTGCTATATTTTCCAAAGATAAGACAAGATTAGGCTGATTGGAAGCAACAACGGCAAAACTGATTAAAGGAGCTTTTTACAATGACTCATGCAGTACTGAAGCAAGATGACTGGTCAACATGTGTTCAGCAGAACTTTTAAGAGCAAGAATAGGAACACCCTGCAGAGGTGGAAAGCTTTGGACTCTTAAAGTAAATTATATTCACAGCAGTGTTGGAAAACTGGCACCCAAGTTTGTAAAATACAGATGACTAAGATTCTGCATAATATATAGGAATGTGTCTTGCTTATTTTAATGATAATGCCATTCATGTGATCACAGTAAAATATGTAGGGCTTTATTTTCTGTCTATTGTACAATATGAAAGTTATTATACGTTTGTTACTGTACCAAAAAAAAGCCCATTACATGGTGGCTATGGACTGCTAAATGGCATATAATATAAATCTATTTTTCGGATTTAGAAAATATTACCTGTAATCTGTGTGCATGATATAGCATTACCTATTATCCTGTGAACAATTATTATTATAATATTATGTTTCATTTATAAGTTACCACAAAGGGTATGCAGCGGTACAAGCAAACCTCTGCCCAGAAGTGTTGCTGCAAGAAGAAGTAAAGATGCCAAGGACTGATACTCCGTTAAACAGCACTAAAGACCAGATCCAGAAATCTACAGTATGCGTGAATGTTATCAGATGCTTGCGGTTCCTAATCGAGGTCCACTGTATCCAGAAATCCGTGACATATTTCTATGTAATACGTAAAAAGCATACAATAATTACTACGCATGACCAGTAACTTCAATCGGTTAGTTACGGACGGACAGGCACAGAAGACGGAGGTCTGAATACGGGCCATGATGGGGAATACTGAGGGGGCAGGAGGCACATAATGGGGAATGCTGAGGGTGGCTGGAGGCATATGATGGGGAATACTGAGGGGGCTGGAGGCACATTATGGGGAATACTGATGGGGTCTGGGGGCACATGATGGGAAATACTGAGGGGGACTGCAGGCACATTGGGGTAGATCCTGAACAACGTTTGCAGTACGTTTGTTCGCGTAGCGAATTTTCGCTATTGGTCACTAACGTAAATTTGGCACGCCCACACGTAAGTACTTACGTTCGCAATACGTGAATTATCCTTACGTTAGAAAATACGCTGCGCGAATGTGCGTATTTTCTGCGGTGCGCATGCGCAGGTCGATCAAAACTGCGAATGTACGTGTATACCACACGTAAATTCGCAGAAAAACATAGAGCAGGATCTGCCCCATTATGTGGAATACTGCCTTCATATGTGCCTAACTAACTTAGAACCGTTGTTTAGCAAGTAAACACAAGACATGCAGCCTCAGGCATCAACTTCCCATTGCCAATAACTTTATGAGCAAAACACTCTTTAATTAGGCTAACATTAATGTTTAGTTTGTTTTATGTGTTCATTGGCTCATAGCCCCCTAAAAAGTATTGCATTATAATTATTTTAGACTATGGTAGATCTCAAAAGATTTTTTTAAATTTAGAGTGGATCCCTAAGTCTGAAAGTCTTGATACCCCTGCCCTAAGGCCTCCACCCTTCCCCTTACCCACTCCCCCCTCCCGGCGACAACCCTCTGTACCAGAAGAAAAAGGAAAAAAAAAGAGAAAGAAAAAGGGTTGATCTAAGGACATAGATTTTGGTGCAGAGTGTGTGCCACAGGGCCCCCTGTTCTGAGGGGCCTGTGTGCACTGCACCCCCTGAACCCATTATAGATACGATGCACAGTCTAGTTAGTACAGTTTGTATACTACTATCTTATTCCTATGTTGCATTCTGCATGCAAAAATTAAAAACTAATTGCAACAATTGTCAATTTTAACAATATTTCTGTGAATTTTTTATCCACTGATATTCTTCTAGCTGATTAATAAGAGACAACAGATCTCCATCTTCCTTACAAGATTACTATTTAAGAACGCAACATCTGAGCCAAAGGCCTTCAACTGAGTTTGAAAGAACTATGAGTTTAGACAGCTGACTAGCAGATCAGATTTAATATAGATAGAGAATGTGTAACGTTAGACATTTAGGAAAAAGGAAAAACATACTATTTTCAATGACTTACGGTTCATAGCAGCAGCTGTAGTAGTAGTCAAATGTGTACACTTAGATATAGATTGATGAGAAGATAATGACACATAACAATATAAAGACACATCTGCTCAAATAAATCCAGCATGTGATATTATATTAATATATAATCTTAGTAAAATTAATTTTATGGCACCCTTAGCCTTAGGCCTTTAGACTACAGATGGACGTTTTACAAAAAAAGCATACAGAATGTCTTGAATACTATTTTAAACATTGAATTTAATGTCATTTTATTCACCTTTCAATTATAATTCTTACCCATGAAGCTTTTTAAAATATCAGGTTAATGAATAACATTCAATAAAATCAGATTATATTTAAGTCTGCATAATCCCATTGGACCCAGTCAACAAAGCAATGCAGAACATTTTATTGAAAGTTGTTTAGGACTTTACTGAACAGATTTTACTTAAACAGCGCATAATTACAAGCATGTAAGTGACACTAATGATGAATAGTGATAATTGATGTAAGCTACATGATTTTTTGGGGGCATGAAGTAGATATTAAGGCTTATAGTAAGGTTTCAGTGGAAAAGAATATAGCAGATAGTAACAGTAAACTAGTCCCTGTCTGTATACGGGGGTTCCGTATAAAACACAGATTTCCAAAATACAGACAGCTAATTGTCAGCTGTCTCTATTTTGAATAATTTTTTTTTAAATGAATGGGTAAGTATAGCAAATTTATTTTTCAACCACTTACGCGTTCATTGGCTTTCCGACACTCAAAGCCCGCCGCAGACCCTCCACCCAGACAGGTTACTGTACATGGGGAGTCTTAAGGTTAGTCTGTGGGGAGGGGATGGAGTGTAGAAAGGGAATCTTACGGTTAGGCTGTGGGGAGAGGATGGAGCGTAGAAGTGGAGTCTTAGGGTTAGGGAAGCTTAGAGTAAGGAATAGGATAAGGGTTGGGGTTGGAGAAATACTCACCAGTTGCCGCTGGGAATTTCTCCTGGGTATCCTCAAATCTCTCACTCCGGTGGAACAGCAACAGTCGCTGGCAGTGGGATGTCATAAATCACTGGTAGAAAACGCCCCTGTTTTAAAAGGGCCGTTCTCATTTAGGAACCACACCCCATTTAAGGTGAATTTAGACCTGAGAAGTATGCCAAAGTCATCCAGGAATGCTTCTTCTACCTTAGTCAACACCAGTGCGCTAGTAGAGGTTCAGAGTTTGGGGTGCTGTAGTCTGGGCGACATTCCTTAAATTGAATGCAGTAAGTGGAGGAATTGCATCTCCCACCCTCATGCACAGGTTAAGGCACAAAGATCTGCCCTTCTTAGCAAAACATAACTATTTTCTATTCCCTTCCTGTCAGTGAACATCACTAATTAGTTCACCAAGGGACTTTTGAGCAATGGCACCACAGTTAAGTAAGAAGTGCTGAATGTAATATTGTGCCACCTATCTACAGTGACATGTCAAGGACAGTTAATATTTATAAACCTACTAACCAATATGCAGGGTCATTAAGAAACTTTTTTTCTTTTTAATTATCATTGCTCTATGTTATATCTGATGTGCAGGCTGGACTCTGTCTTCTTGGATCTATGTTCTGTGTGAGTAAATAGACAATGTGGTCTCAAATGCTTGATATTTGAATGTCAGTGGGCAATTATATTGTATGAAAATAAGGTCCAAGGTTCTTGAGATGTATATTACCCCATGATTTGTGCTTATATCTAAACAAACAATAATAGTACCATATAGCAGGTCATGGGGAGGAATATAGTTAAACTTTCCATTGTTGTCCTCACCTGTAATGTCAGCCCCAAGCCCCAAAGAAGAGATATATTTATCAATTTATTGCAAATGACTTTTAAAATGTTAACTTCCTAACTTGATGGGGGCCAACGAAAGCATAGCAGGGAGTAATCCTTTAAGACAGACATTAATAAGGTTACACAGAACCAGTTCTCAATAAAAAAAAATTCAACTGAGAATGCCCACCAAGACAATACTGTAAAGAAACATGCCAAAGCTTTCTTGCTATGCGCGAACTAATACCAGGCCATACCTGAAGAAACAAAGACCACAGTTCAATGGGTAGGGGAAGGAGGGCAAAAACCAGCAAGGAGAGAGGAACAGCTTCCTGTCAGCAGCTCCTATATTCCTTCATCAGGACCAACGCCATGCCTTTACCACCATTAAGGACTAATGATAGAGGACCTGCTGAGAAACATCATAGACTAAACCCCAGGTTTGGGAGGTTAAGATTTTTTGGTTGAATTTAACCCTTAATATACCTTAAAACACTGATGAAACTCATAAGATATAGCACATAAATATAAAATCACGCTAATTTAATAGCAGTCAACAGAAATGCAAACAAAACTTACTAGACTAAAAAAAAATTGGATTTTGCAATGTAAACCATGTTGTATCCATATGGTGATTTAGCATCCAGTTAATGGGAGCTATCAGGAATATAGTACAATAGTAGGATCTTAAATAAACAATACTGACACTTCAAAGGGTACTACCATAATTCAAATAACCACATAACTGCATGCAAATGAATTGTATAGCATGGTATGCATATAACACTGGTCAACAAAATCTTTATTATTTTTGGCACAAGAGTACATATAAGTATATTGCATAGTGTTTTATGTGCTGAATTCAAACAAGTATTTTAGAATAACTGTATGAAATAATGATTTTGAGTAAGACCCATTTAAAGACTACATTATATTGTTTATTAACACACACATAGTAACCAATTAATACACCTAAAATGTTGATGCTTAGGATTTTCTGCGGTAACTTATCTCAGGAACATCACTACTGTGTCCAACAGTAGTCAGGCAGCATACTTTCTCTGATACCACTTTGTCCTGGTCGAACCATTTACCATGCTCATCACTGACTGCCCCAAGATTGGCTGGAAAAAAGTCCAGGGGCCTTATTTACTAAGGGCAATTTGAATCAAATCACCTGAGATTGAAGTAGTTTAATGGCGATTTGCAAGTCTCAGGATTTACTAAAGCTAAATCTCCACAAACTCGACTGAGAAGAGTGGAGATTTAAATCTCCTGTGTTTAAATCGCTCTGGCGATTTTTTGCATGAGTGACATACAAATCTCTGGATTTACTAAGGGGAGATTTAGTAAATCGAGATTTGATTAAAACTCACTTGAGCTAATTATAAGATAAACATCTCTAAATCAGAAGCCATGCTGCTGCATTGCCCATCTGCATTGAAGGCGACTGAAATCTCAATATCACTTTAAATGGCAGACTAGAAAGATCAAATACCTGGGAGTCTATATTACCCCTTCCTACGAGTCCCTCTATAGGGAAAATTATCCACCCCTATTCAAGAAACTTAAAGATGAGCTAACCAACTGGAGACCCCTGTTTATTTCATGGCTGGGGAGGATTATAGCAATTAAAATGAACACACTCCCGAAACTGTTATACTATTTTCAGTGCTTACCAGTGAGGGTTCCCCTGTCTGAATTGGCTATACTTGAAAAAGCGCTTGCTCGGTTTGTTTGGAATGCCAAGCGGTCGCGGATAAAACTGTCCCTTCTTAAAAAACCTACACAAGAAGGCGGAGGTAGAGGTTTCCCAGATGTAAAATTCTACTACTATGCAGCACATCTCAGTCAGGTAGTAGCGTCATTTGCCCCCCCTCTCTCCCTTTCTTGGGCTGATCTTGAGGCATCACATCTGCATCTGAGGAACCTATCTTTTCTGTGGGGTCTTCCTAAAAAGACTGCATTCCCTTTAGCTGACAAGTTACCCACCACAAAATTTGCTCTTTCCATATGGGATAAATGTAAGTCTTCCCTGGGTGTCCCCCAAGTACCTCTATACATCTCCCCATTATGGGATAATCCAGCATTCCCAGCAGGTACTTTCCCGGGGGGTCTTTCACAGAGATGTCTTAGAAAGGGAATATGTTATGCAAAGCATCTCCTAGTGAGTCGTTCTCTCCTTTCGTTGGGGGAACTGAGGGCCCAATACCCAGGTCTCTCTCTCAGCTTCCTTGAATACCTTCAGCTCCGGCACTATCTGTCCCCACGCATTTCTGAAACACGGAGTATTGATTTATCCCCATTTGAATCTCTTTGTTTGAATGCCCCATTGGGGCGTGGAACAATATCGTCAGTTTACAGATTTTTGATGGATGCTCATTTGGATATAGGAGCTAGGCATGAGAGAGAATGGGAGAGAGACCTGGGTCCTCCCCCGGAGGAGGATATATGGGAGACTGTACGGGGCAGGGTAGCTACCTGCTCCATATCTACACGCATTAAGGAAAACGCGTATAAAGTCTATTATAGGTGGTATTACACTCCAGATAAACTGGCCCTAATGTATGCAGATGGATCCCCGATGTGCTGGAGAGGCTGCGGGCAGAGAGGAACATTCATACACATCTGGTGGACGTGCCCCAAAATTGAACTCTTTTGGAACAGAGTGGCTTCCCTCCTGTCAACCCTACTATCATGCCAGATTAGTAGGGATCCCTGGGTATTTCTGCTGTGCTACCCTACAGAGGATCTGGACAAAGCCTCTCAAAAATTAGCTAGTCATATACTGGCGGCAGCCAGATGCCTGGTAGCTAAACGGTGGAAGAAATTAGAACCCCCCTCGATGTCTGCCCTGTGTCAGTCGATTTGGTATATGGCCCATATGGAACGTATTACTCACTATATACATGAGAAGGAAGATAAATTTTTGAGTATCTGGTCGCCCTAGCTTATACAGCAGCGGCAGCAGCAACACACCTTACTTCATATAAGCCCCCCTCCTCCCTGTGATTCATAACTCCCCCCCCCCTTTTAATCCTCCCAGGTGACGACCAACTCCCCACCCCTCCCCTTTTCCCCCTCCCTTTATTATTGTTTTAATGGAAAATTTTAAGGTTTTTTCTTTCTTTTCCATTTCTTAAGAATGTTTATTCTTATTGTTATGATAATGTGGTACACTTAATTTGCCCCGTTTCTTATTTATGTATGAGACAATTGTACTACTAATGGGGTAGATCCAGAACAATGTTTGCCATCCGTGTATTAGCGTAGCGTATTTTCGTATACGTAAATTCGCTACGCTAACCTCGGCACACCCCTTGCATGGACGTATTTTGTGAAAATACGCTACCCAAACCCTACCTTAACTTTTCCTAACGTAACAGCATACGTCCGCTAACGAGCGTACAGACTACGCGAACGTACGCAGCTTAGCACGCCCATACTGTACACTTTAAATACCACCCCCCACCTATTTCACGTAAAACGCACGTATTCGTCACTAACGTAAATTTGGCACGCCCACACGTAAGTATTTACGTGTGCTATACGTGAATTACCCATACGTTAGAAAATACGCTACGTGAATGTGCGTATTTTCTGCGGTGCGCATGCGCAGTGCGTACAATTCTGTGAATTTACGTCTCTGCCACGCGTAAATTCGCGGAAATGCGTAGTTCTGGATCTGCCCCAATGTCTGTATTCTGAACATGCTGATTAATAAAACTGAGTTAAAAAAAACAAAACTCACTTGAGCTAATTCGGATAGGGGTGAGTGTTGATTTCAAAGAAATCAGTACTCACTTTTGTTTAGAAAATGCCTATCACTTCTTCATCAAAATGGCTGCCACTGCAACCACTTGGCCCTTGGCATGCTGCTGCCTTATAGTACTTTAAGGCACAGTATGCCCATGTATTGCAGGGCATGCTGTGCCTTATAGTACCCTAAGCGACAGCATGGCAATGGTTAATGGCATTGCTGCCGCAACCATACTGTCCTTCGTTATAATTCAAAGCAAAATACTGTTTATGCCCTCCGTAACCTAATGTCAATGAAATGTCCCCTTTGTCAGTCATGTCTATAGTATACAGTATATCCCCTCCATCAGTCATGTCATTCGTGTATGTCCCCTCCGTCAGTTATGTCATTAGTAGATGTCCCCTCTGTCATTTAGCTAAATACTATATTTCCCCTCAATATATGGGAACTCATAAATATCAGAACCCATAAATAGCATGTTAGACATTTTAAAATGCAGTTTCAATATTTAATGCTGCTACTCACTGTTCTGTAGGCTTCTCTGTTGACAGGCAACGATCAGCTGGACTTTGACTCTGCGTTTTCTGCATGTTACTGGGGCTGGCGACAATGTCCTGTTCCTTCACGGTCCCTCCGGGGAATGACTTATATCATGCCAGGGGCCTCATTTATAATCTTGGCCACGTCATCCTCAGCAAAGTCATCTCCACTCTCTCAGGGTGTCTCTATCTCTCCTCAGTCCCTCATTCTCTCTCTCTCTCTCTCTCTCTCTCTCTCTCTGTCTCTCTCTCTCTCTCTCTCTCTCTCTTGAATTTTTAGAGTCAATGGGCTGGATACAGACCTACGTGCGTGTTATGTTTGTTAACATAGTGTATTTACGCTATCGTAAGTACTATGCACTCCCCCGGGCACTCCCTTCGGACGGATGTACTATTGCCGTTTTACCTTGACTTTTCAAAGTGTAACCACGCACGTATGTAGCGTCCTGACGGACGTAACAGCCTAACCCAGCCCATACTATAAGATTTAAATGCCTCACCCCGCTTCCAGTGCGTAGTTCGGGCGTAGTTACGGCTAGCATATTTTTGGCATGCCCCTTCATACAAAGTTACTACAATGTTACTGCCGCCCCGAATTACGTGTCGTAACATCTGCCGTGCACATGCACAGAACGTACAAACAACCGAAATTACGCTAGCAGCTAGCGTAAAATCGCAAAAAGAAGAAGGTCTCTGCAAGAAGCACTTCCTATAGTGCACACGAGGTAAGTGCTGATTCGGTCCGACGTACGTTTCGCCAAGGAAAACGGCTTTATCAAGGATCTGTGTGTAGGTGAGTCGGGAAAGCATTTTAGTGCTTTAGTTAGTCAATTGCAAATATTATTTAAACCATAAAAAGAAGACTTCTGCACACAAACATTTCATTGTTCTATAATGATGCGATTTGAACTCGATCTCTCGCTGATAAGTCTTCTGTTTATGACGTATAATATTTAAATAGTCTAATCAATTTTCAGGAAATAAGATTCCATATTGTGAATATTGTTTTATTTCCAGCCAGGTCTGAAGCCACTGGCAGCAACTCATTCAATATGGCAATGTTTTTGTTGATTTTTATTTTTTGGCTTATTTTGACAAGCCAGTTTGCTTTCAGTTGTTCAAGTTAATGTAATTACTGTGACTGGTATTTTGTTTGTTTCCTCATCTGCTTGTAGGTTATTTATCTCACCAGCAAGCTTCTTGTGTTATAACTTGGACAGATGACTTATTTTATTTAATTTTCACTTGACATTTAAAGTCTCTCTTAATTGTAGCCTAAATACATATTCCAGGTCAATCTACTATTTTAATTATACAATTGCTATTACTCATATGCTTTTAAACTATTACCCAGCTTAAAGAAATCACATGGATGGCATTTAAATGCAAGCTAGATGATACTAAGCTGAATTTTTCAAAACTAATTTAGGAAAATCTTAGAAGACTATAAGAGATTGATAGATACAATGCTCCCTTCTCCTAAAGTAAGATGTTATTTTATAATCTAATTTATTTAATATAACATAATATATAATAGGATATAGTTTTAACAGCACTAGTATTGACCAATTAGTCCAAGCACACTTGGAAGAGAAGTCTAGAACAATTGGTGATTAAAACTCTGAAACTGGTTTTATTTAAAGACGACCGTGGTCAAAATATTCACATGGTACAACTTTACTTTACTTTTTGCATTAATTTAAGACACACAGTGACTGTCTTTTAATTTTATTTGAGAGGCAGTCACTAAGAAATGAAAGTGTTACAGCCAACAGAAAATATGCTTTGGTAATTAAAAATGTTTTTCTTATCTTATTTTATTTATCTTATTTTTTATTTATCTTTATTTTTTCTTATCTTATTTTATTTAAAGAGAATTATTACTGCATCTTGTTTCTATAAAAGTCATTGGAATTATTTTGGTACAACTGATCTGCCATTGAAAAATATAAGAAACACTGGTAAAAAACATTCGAAATGTGTGATTTTGTAGAGTGATCTAGATTCTGATGTTGGAAAATCTGCTATATAAAAGATTCAAACCTGCCAATAAATAAGTAAATAAATAAATGTATAAATAAATCATAGTTTAACCCTGCTGTTCTGCTCGGGTCTACTATACTCGTGTACTGTTCGGGTCAATATTACCCGTATCATAAAATTACACTTTTCATTAATATTCAAACAAGAGATATTCTCTAACCTTTTATTAGAGTAAATAGACATTCAGATGAACAAACCAAAACAAACAAAAATGACAAACATATTTGTGAAGTTGTTTTACATAGGTATATAGGCATGATTTTCTTCCTCAGCTACATCTTCGCTATAAGAATATTCTCCAAAAGCTAGAAGCTCAGCATCAGTCAAAGATTTTCATTTGGCCATAATGATATTGATCATACACAGATCAACATGTTGCAACGTAGAATGCATATACGCGGTTTTAAAGACCGCGTATACGCAATCTACGCTGTAACATGCAACGTAGTTTACGTTTCAGAATTACTGCGCATGCGCAGTACATCATAGCGGAAAACTCCGGCCTTATATGCTATGAGACCGGAGCTCTGAATACGGCCCATTGTGAATAATAGTGTGAAAAGGTGAAAAGATGACATAATCGAAATGGAAACCAATGAACTGACACTGTTGGGTAGATCCAGACCTACGTACGACAGCGAAGTTACGCTAGCTTCTAGCGTAATTTTGGCAGTTTGTACAAACTGCGCATGCACACGGCAGATGTTATGACACATGACTCTGGTTGGCCGTAACATTGTAGTAACTACGTTCAAAGGGGCATGCCAAAAATACGCTAGCCGTATCCACGCTCCAACTACGCTTTGGAGGCGGAGGGAGGCATTTAAATTATACAGTATGGGCTTGGTTTGGTAGTTATGTCCGTCAGGACGCTACGTACGTGCGCGGTTGCATTTTGAAAAGTTAAGGTAGGGTTTGGTAGACGTAAATCAGCAAAAGTACATCCATCTGATGGGCGTGCCAGGGACAGTGCAATGTACTTACGATAGCGTAAATACGCTACACTAACAAACGTAACAAGAACGTAGGTCTGGATCTGGCCCTGTATTTCTAATTTTCTGAATTTTTATTATTGAAGTAATGTGTTTCAAAGCATTTATGGTCACTCACTAGTATAATATTCACACCTGGTCATATTGACTCGATCAGTATATTAGTACTAACTACTCATAACTTGAAAAAAAAATAAAAAAATATAGATAATTTTTTTGGATCATAACAACCATTTGCCCAAAAAAAATACAAGTCATAAAATATGGAAATCATAATTACATTAATAATGAACTGACACCGAAACAAATTTAATTTCGGGTCAAATAGACCGGAACAGAACAGCAGGGTAAATTGGTTTCATTGTTTCAAGAGCTGTCAAGCAACAATTTACAATTGCAGCTCAATCTTTATTGTTAAAAGACTTTAGATCAGATGCAGATCTAATAGTTCATTCCAGGTGTAGCCTCCGCAACGGAGTTTAATGTACGGAATTAGCTATACCAAACACAGCAAGTAGGAGGACAGGGCACTCCCTCTGCTTTCCTATATGCAGGCGGTGAGTCCATGCACAATACCCTACTTTAAATTTTCCGCCCGGAACGCAAGCCGTGCAGAACACTAGATCGAACTTAAGGGCTAAACCCAGCTCTTACTGGACCATTTACATGCTTAAGCACACCCACATAAGATACACATGGTGGGTGGCCCAGCCTCTAAGGAGGAGGATAAATTCCATTAAATGTGCAGTACAAATTCACAGCTGAGATATGCACCTAGCTGGCTGTTTGGGAGGTAATATTTTTTTTTAGCTTTATTTTAACAAGTGGCAAATTATGTCAATATATCAAGATTAAGAGTAATTGTGAACCTGTCCATGAAAACATCAAATAACAGTCAAATATTCATGTTCAAGGTCTTTAAATCTCTTTACTTTCGTAATATTACCATTTCTAAGATCCCATTTCAGTATATAGTCATGTTACAAATTTATCAAATATATACTACATTAATAACTACTACTCATAGGCATATCTATAATGGGTGCAGGGTGTGCAGTGCACACGGGCCCCTCAGAACAGGGGGCCCTCTGGCATTCATCCTGAACGCCAGGGTTAGCAGGGGAAGGGGGGCCATTCGGCATCTATTTCTCCCTCTAAGATCTTCCGGAGAGAAGAAATAGATGCCGAAAGGCGGGACTGTCCCTATTCGTGCGTTGAAAAAGGGGCAGGCCCCTTTTGAGGTCCGCAAATCGGTACAGTCCTGTCTCAGGTAAGGGGGGAGGGGGCCCATGTACAAATCCTGCACAAGGGCCCCCCTCACTTCTTAAAACCACCTGCTACTACTACTACTACTAGATTAATTATAATATCTGAAACTACTTTAATGCCCATGGTTTAGTAATGTATACTATATTATATTATTCATTTGAAACAAGCAATGTAAGGGAACAGCTATATTTAGAGATTCATGAACTAGCAGTATGTCAGATTTTTTATATTACTGAAATTTTCTGCTATGAACCACTTGGCAAATGTATTTATAAATATATGAACTTGAGCATTACAACCTATTGAAGGAATTACTGACTATATTGAAAAGGGATTTAAAATCAATTGAATACCTAATCATTGGGATAGGAATGTGTTCAGGAAATGTTGAAGAAATGTTCTTTTGACCACTGTGCTGTAAGATATGTTTTTGCGCAAAATATTTGGCTTCCATACAAATATCCCAACTGCCCTTTACGTGCACCTTGACAGCTGGGAGTTGGCAATTCTGTTGCACATTAAGCCACACAAATACTAGGTAAGGTGAGCCATTGACTTAAAGGATATGAAGAGAATGGTCAGGAAATGACTTTCCTCTTTTGAAAACTGCATTCTATGTCATTGCTTTATATGCTCCTCTCTTGATTTACTTGAAAGAATGTTATTTACTCTACACTGGTAGAACTAAAAGCTTATGCTCCAGATGTTGATTTATTTATTTCATCACATTAAATGCAGGAAATCACAAAGATCATAAAGACACAACGTCTCATTACTAAAAAAGTTCTTAAATGGAACACACCAGAAAAATGAGGCTTTATCCAGATACATCAAAAGGTAAATCTAGCTAAGCTTAGCTATTTTGCCTGAAGTTTTTATTTCCAAAAGAGTGGGATTTAGTTAATGTGTTCCTGAATTCTAGAATGTTGTATTTTTATTACTTTTTGCATATAGATGCCATAAAAATTTCTTTAAAATGTCTTTGGCATATGAATATATCCCCCCAAATTTCCTACAGCAGTTCTTACCAAAACCAATAAATAAAGCATTAGTGACAAAAAAAAATGTTACTGTGTCCAAGATCATATACAGTGTGTTCTCATATTTACATACCCATTGGAATTATGCCCAGTTCAAGGAAGCAGAGAAAAAAACACTTTGGAATGCCCTTTAATGTAACCATAAAATAAATGGAAAAATGATATTGTCCAAAACATGGAATAAGAATTTATGTATTTTTGTTAAAAGAACATCTTTATATAGTTGATTGATATCAAACTTTTTATATGGTGATATAGAGATCAAAACCAGTTTCACTCTTCTGGTCCTAAAAGTAAATATATAAATTCATAATATATGTTTGGGGAAGAAATCATAGATGACTTGCAGCTTGGACTGTATACTGTGTATGCCATATTTTACATTTGACTAAATGTTGACTATCATTTGGCAGATATTGTCCTTAACATACCCAGTGTTCTCCCCAGTGCATTTTAGCCAGGTGCTCCACCCGGCAATTTTAGCTTACCACCCGGCCAGACCTGACCAAAACGTTGATTGTGATCTCCAGCTTTCAGTCTTGGTTGTGCTCCAATGGACCGTACAGGCTTTCTGACACTGCTTAGTTCCCAGTAGCAGCACCAGCGAGGCGTTTCGCAGAGAGAACGTATGTCTGGATCCCGTCAAGTATTATTATTGTAAAGTATTACACTGCTCCCACCCAGCTGCTATTTAATACCACCCGGCTGTTAACATTTTCTGGGGAGAACACTGATACCTATAAGATTATCCTGATTCAGCTCACTGAAGAGGACAGTGTCATGCAGAGCTTCTAGATGCAAGTAAAATTATGTAGTAGATATTGAATCAGCAAAGTCCCAAAATATCTGTAAACATGGATAACTACTTAATGAATATAATAAATTACTGTATTTCACACGTACAGTATGTACAGTATGTACAGTATAGAAAAGCTCCAGAAACTCAGTCTGGAAATAATCTGGTTGTTGTTAACAAATAACAGTGTATAGAGAATGAATGTCTGCCATCCATATTTTTGGACATGACCCCATTGATGGGAATCTGAATGGGCAAACTAATGATTTGTAAAATGAGAGTCCAAACAATACCTTAATGATATGTATGACTAGCGTCCATTTGGTAATGTACTGGCAATAGTTATTAATGAATGTAAGACAGAGAGATGCTATTCCTTCTTCAGGTGCTTTGGACATGCTTGCAGTACCTTTCTAAGGGATCATAGTTTCTGTCTGCAATGGTGCCAAAATTACAAATCCATGCAATGAGCAAGAATTGTCTTATTGTGTCAGATTCTCATTGATGAAGGTTGTATCTGGACAGGAATACACTGGCAAGTTACTTAAATGACAGTT
>WWET01001380.1:43084-58602 GCA_011038615.1 Limnodynastes dumerilii | reverse complement strand
CAGGACCAATGGCAAGGATGAGGGAAGACTCCCCTACAACTTAAGCATCAGCATCCTCCTGCAGGTAAGTCAACATTTTTCATGGTGAGGCACATTCAGTTATCTGCGCAGAACAGGGCAGTACAGCTTAAAGCAAAGTATACCTCTAGACTTTTCCTAAAGCTGGTACAACATGGCTGCTCACAAAAGATGGCGGGTCCTAGGAGACTGAGCAGCTGCAATCAAGCAAAATGCCCTGAGTTCTCAAGCATCCCACTCCTGAAAATCTCCAGTAACTGTACCCCACACACATCCTGCTTTTAGGCCCTATGTGTAATATGAGACTAATTTTCCTAGATCATTGTGCAGCCAGCATAAGTATTCTAGAAAACACTGGATGGAGTCATTTGTGTATTGCCAATATATTTGTTGCCTAGTACAGTGTTGTCTGTTTTTGTAGATGATTCTATAGTACTTTGTGTAGTCTAGACAGGTCTCTAGAATTCTATGTGCATTGTGCAGAGGGCACTGTAATCCTTTCTATGTTTTATACTTGCTGCATATTTGTTACTAGTATATTTCTTGTATTGTATTGTTTGGACTAATAAATTATTTACTTTATAAGATGGAACTCATAGGTGCTGTAATGGGTATCTTGGCTGACATTGTATCTTTGTAATTTTACATATATGTTTTGGATGCATTAACCACGGCCATATTGAACAATCTATGCCTTTATGTTTTGTTTTTTTACATTCACCTTTTTATAGTGGTGCCTTACATAAAAGCATGGTCACTTGTTTGACCTCAGTCTAAAAGTTGTCAGCCAGTCCCAAATTCTGCCTTACTCCTTGTGTAGCTGATGTTTTATCAGCTAAATGATTGTATGGCTATCTTATTCAGGTTGTGTAAAAGTCTACAGTGTGGAGTAAATCTACCAAAATGACTCTTCTGTAATCCAAGTTAAAGCTTAAATTGCCCTAGAACCACTGTTATATGACATGGCATATATTGGTAAATTTTTCCATATATTTATATACTTGCCAGTAATAAGTTTTCCCCAATACTTGGTAATATGTAACACCTGATAATATAAATTTATAACAGCGCTAATATGAGTTTCAGATATATGGATCAGATGAAATGAAGAAAGATAGGGTCACTGTAGTCTAATAGATCAGGACTATTTAGAGAACTGAATGCCAAATTGTCAAGAAGTGAGATAAACAGCCATCTGCCTGTATTTACATCATGAGTTAAATGGGTAGGCCAATCAAGAGAGGTTTAGCAGGTTAAGGGGTGGGCAAAATAAGGAGGGTTTATGGGTATATTTAGGGGCAGATAAATCATAGTTCAGTCCAGCGGCTCCCAAACTGTGCGCCGCGGCTCCCTGGTGGTTGGTGATGGGAGCCGGCAGCTGACAGTCTGACAGTCTCCTGGCTCCTTGCGGCGCACAGAGGTACCATCTTCATGCACGTGACGTCATGACTGACGTCGCACGCATTCATAGAGGAGCCGCGAGAGCGTAGTGTAGGCAGGTCTGCTCTCTGCACTTTCCAGTGCATAAAAAATAATTACAGTTGATGGGGAGACATTGGAGACATGAGGAGGGAGACCACAAAGGTGGAAATGATGGAGAAGGGGGACAGGACAGGAGGAGATGATGGGAGAGGGTGACTACACAGAAGGGGATCATGGGGAGGGGGACAACACAGGAGGAGATCTTGGGGAAAGGGGACAACATAGGTATTTCTGTCTTTACCAAAATAGTTATTACACTATTTTGACGCAAATACTTTAAAAATGGGACTGCTTGGTAATTATTTTGTCTTAGGGGTGCCTTGAAAAAAATCTGGAGACCCTAAGGGTGCCTCGAACTGAGAAAGTTTGGGAACCACTGGTTTAGTCTCTTTTAGAAAAATCTTTACCTCCCTCCCTTAGTTGCATATACCAATCTGTTACTTTATTTTCAGGAAGGGCATAGGTGCCACCTGTTTACTTTAACCAAATTCAATAAATCTATGCCCTTTTTTTTTTTTATAAATCCATAACGTTGTCCAAATCGTTATTTGGTTATAAGTGCATGATGTGAATGGCAAGTCAGCTGTTGGTAGTTAAAGAATATCACAATACCACATACAATGAGCAGGCTTTAGTGTAAAAGTTACTTAATGAGTAAAGGTGAAAAATAAAAAATAATGCAAAAAAACTCTGCTATATCATACTTCAAGGGTTACAGAGATTCATTTCAGAAGTGATTAAAGCTTTGTCTTCATTTATGTAAAGCAATCAATGTACTTTGTAACAGTAGTCCAAGGAACTGGCATAAGATGTTATAGTATAATGACACCTAGTGGCAAAAATATATCAATAGAACCAGAAAAATAAAAGTTACGTTGCTAACAGAAAATAATATTTCAGCAATTTGCAGAGAGAAAAGAAAACTAAATTATTCTATGCACAAGCTAATAAAAAAAATTCACATTTATGCATCTTAGCTTAGCTAAAACAGTAAGCATTAAAGAAAATGTAAAAGTGAAACTAATGCATGACATGTGTTTTATGTGTAGTACACCTGGGGTTTTACACCAGATGGAAAATATCTAAAGTCAGCAAAACAATGACCTTTATAAATCACTACAGGATCCCTCTCCAAATCAAGCCTTGGTGTTTGCTCCTGGGATAACCACTGAATATTGCATAACTCCGCTGATACATTTATATACTAATCTATTTTTTTTTCTGGAAAATAAGGACCTGTGGAAACATAACAGGTGTGTTAAGTCTTTCTTCAAAATCTGTTTGGATCTACAAGATTCACAGGTTACTGGAGGGAAAGCACATTTAGAAAAATCACATGAATATTTTGTTAAACAAATATTCGAAAGTTGGCTTTTTTCCTAATATTAAGCAAAATTCTAAGTCCTCTTTATTTATTTTACACAGTAACATAGTTCTGGATTCAGACCGCACGTTTACAGCATGAAGGTCTGGCAGTGTCTGTCATTCCCCTCTTGAGCAGACTTTAGGTCAGCCATAAGGCAGCCTTAAGTCACACGCTGATCCACATGGAAATTATAAACCCTGCCCATACTGTATTATTTTTATGTTTTCCCACCCACCTTATGTCTTTTAGGCGGCAAGAGGGGATGCGTTGCCCTGTCAGACAGATCTCACGGCGTACAGAACTAAGTTCTGTGTGCCTGGAGATCCATTGTGGAATAGCCAGATATTCTCCTGACTCCTGCATGCTGATTCTTTTACTTGTGAATCCAGCCCATAGTAACATAGTTGATGAGGTTGAAAAAAGTCATCAGTCCATTAAGTTCAACCTATTATGGATCTTCATCGATCTCTATCATACAATAGAAATTGATCCAGGAGAAGTAACCACCAATCTGTTCCAATCTGGAAAAATCCCTCCTGACCCAAGATGGCAGTTATATTTCTCCCTGGATCCTGATACTACTATCCTTCGTAATCCTGGATACCTTTTTCTGCTTAAGATTTGTTTAATCCTCTCTTAAACATATCAATTTAATCTGCAATCACAACTTCTCTGGCAGTGAATTCCATATCTTGACAGTCCTTACTGTAAAGAACCTCTTGCTTTGCTGGTTGTGAAACTTCCTTTCCTCTAAACTTAGTGGGTGTCTGCATGTCCTGTGTACAATTCTTGGGGTAAAAAATCTTTGTTATGGACTGGTGCCCAGAACTGTACTGTATGCTTTGAAGAAGAGGTCTTACCAACGATTTATATAGTGTCAAAATTACACTGTCTTCCCTTGCATCTATGCCCCTTTTTATGAATGCTAATACTTTATTGACCCTTACTGCTTAACATTGAGCACCATTGCTAAGTCTGTTGACTATGAGCACTTCCAAATCCTTAAACCTTCAACTGACAGTAGAGGGAAATAATCACAGCTTTCTCTATGAGGACAGAAAATATTCTAAAATCAATATATTCCACATTTGCAAGTAAACCACATTGCAACACCTTGTGGCAGCAGATGTTCTTTACCCTACAGCTCCTGAATAGTAATGTGCAGGCTAAATATTGATTTCCACTCATGACCAATAGTTCCATTCATAAATCATAATTAATCAACCAAAATTAATTGTCAGTCTAAACATTACTTTGTACCCTTCAGTTGCCAGCAGTCAGATGTGGCAGGAGCTGAAGCAGGGCACACAGATGTTAAAAAATGTATTGTTTTACAAATTAGGTTCATCTGGCAGCCAGATGCTGCCAGAAAGCCCAGAGATACTGTAGGTCTCTCAAACAGATACATATGGCGCTGAGGGCAGGATCAAATATAGAGTCCTACCTCATTACTGAAAACCATTATATACAGACCCCTTTATGAAAAGAAAATCACCATACAGAATTATTATTTGTCTATGCAAATTTCAACAAACCCTTTTAGATATTTATCATTCTAACTAGTGCACAAAGGTATATATTACTGGAGAACAGTTTGCTCAGTAATTTGAGAGTGCAATCACAATACTACTCATTGCTGGGGATTTATTTATTGATTGATTGATATTTTTATAGCATGGGCACCAAACAGTTTTCTCTTGTAAGCGACTGGTTTGCGTAACCCACTGTAACAGCCCATTTGCTGTCAATGCAACAGACTGTTTGCTTATTAATACAGTGTTAATTTATTCAGCAGCCATTTAACCTACCAGCATGTTTTTTGGAGGGTGGGAGAAAACCAGAGCACGCAGACAGACACAAGGGGCCTGATCCAGAGCTACGACGGTGCCGTCCGACGGGCGAATGCGAATTTTCGCCCGTGCGTAAAAACATACACGCCCCTGACACTCCCATTGTAAAGTACCTGCTTACGGCGGCTATACCCTACACTAGGTACTACCGTCGGCCGTACGAATTTTCGCACAAAATACGCAAATCGTACGGCCTTAGCACACCCATACTGTACAATTTAAATGGCTATCCCCGCCTCCCTGTTGTAAAACGAGACTTTGTACCCTTCAGTTGCCAGCAGTCAGATGTGGCAGGAGCTGAAGCAGGGCACACAGATGTTAAAAAATGTATTGTTTTACAAATTAGGTTCATCTGGCAGCCAGATGCTGCCAGAAAGCCCAGAGATACTGTAGGTCTCTCAAACAGATACATATGGCGCTGAGGGCAGGATCAAATATAGAGTCCTACCTCATTACTGAAAACCATTATATACAGACCACTTAATGAAAAGAAAATCACCATACAGAATTATTATTTGTCTATGCAAATTTCAACAAACCCTTGTAGATATTTATCATTCTAACTAGTGCACAAAGGTATATATTACTGGAGAACAGTTTGCTCAGTAATTTTACAGTGTGTGCAATCACAATACTACTCATTGCTGGGGATTTATTTATTGATTGATTAATATTTTCATAGCATGGAAAGGCACCAAACAGTTTTCCCTTGTAAGCAACTGGTTTGTGTAACCCACTGTAACAGCCCATTTGCTGTCAATGCAACAGACTGTTTGCTTATTAATACAGCGTTAATTTATTCAGCAGCCATTTAACCTACCAGCATGTTTTTGGAGCGTGGGAGAAAACCAGAGCAAACGCAAACAGACACAAGGAGAATATAGAAACTCCACACAGATAAGACCTTGTCAGGGAATCAAACTCATAACCTCAGTGCTGGGAGACACAAGTGCTACTCACTGAGCCACTGTGCACCACACACCACACACCACACACTGTGAAAATATACTATTATCCTGCAAACCAAGCAGACAGACAAAAAACACCAGATCAGCTGGATAAATCCAAACCATCACTAACAACTAAAAGCAATCACAACCAGACAAGGAGAAGATTTTTAATCGGCCTAAGCCACCATAAAAAATATGTCTGAAATATATATTTTTATTTGTAAAAAAAATATATTTGTATTTGTATTTATTGTAAAATATCTCGTAAAGACCCGCCATCCCCTCCTGAAAATCTAAATTTTCCACAAATGGGAGAAACAGTGATTTATGAGCATTGAGTGAGTGTTTATGATTTAGCAGGTGCCAGGCTTTTCTAGTGGTCCACAACAAGGGCTTGTCTCTATGTTCCTGAGTGATCTCTGGTCATGACAGTGTAGGAATCTCACCAAATCAGAGTCCGATAAAAAGGCAGCTTCCACCTCTACATTCGTGTTTATGCTTTGACCTCCTAACCAGTCTTTGATATGGCGTATAACTGCTGCGTAATTGTAGTTTTCCAAGTGAGGGAAATTAATACCCCCACTAGATTTCATTTACTGCAACTTGATTAATCCTATGCGCGGTCTTTTATGCCCAGATGAACTGCCTAAAGATCATGTTTAGATAGGAGAGGTCCTTGCGTCTTGCGTTTGAGGAGGATTGGCAACGCCTGTAGCAGATACATAAGTTTAGGAAAAGACACCATTTTGATGATGTTTGCTCTACCTAAAGAGGAAAGTGAAAGGTGCCTCCAGCCCTCCAGCTCTGCTGTGAGTTCCCTCATTTCCACTCAAAAATGTAATGGCTATGTCTGGGCAGGATTTTTAGGTATGTCTACTCCTAGATATGTGATATATTTTTAGGCCCGATTTAGGGAAAATCGCCTAGCCCATCCCGGTTTCAAGACCTCTTTTTTTTTTTAAAGAATGAAACAGATTTGGTCATATTAACCCAAAAACCTGAGATGTCACCGAATTTTTCTAGTAAGATTAATGATAATGAGGTCCTGGGATTGCCAAAGTACAACAAGACATCATCGGCAAAGGCCAATAATTTGATCTCAGCTCTAGCCACTCGCACTCCCTGGAATCTGGATATCTCCTGTAATGTCCTTAACAGGGGATCTATTGATAAATTGAAGAGAAGGGGAGACAGGGGACAATGCGGATGGGGTTACTTTTCACTCCATTTATCAAGAGAGATGTTGTTGGTTCCGTATATAGGTATTTAACGAAGTTTACAAATATTGGGTTGAATTCACTGAATCTGAGAACTTCTAATATATAAGAAATAGTGAATAAACCTAAGCCTTGGTGTGTGACTATGGTGAAATAGAATCAAAGTATATATAGAAATCTCAGGGCGCAGGCACACATATCGGGACTGCTACCCCGATAAACAAACAGGCAAGAATAATAAAAATTATATGTGCTTTGCGCTAGAAATTTATAGCATAGACCTCAGTAAAATAAAAGATATTTATTAAGAACACACATTACAATAGATGAAGACAAAATTGTGACATTGGTACACAGTATGCTTCTGTTTAGTATTTCAGAGTCCACTTTGCAATAAAGACATTGGATGTAATTTGACTGCACCTAGAAACCTGACCAGGCACTTTCCTCTCAGAGGACGCTAAGTCGGGTCTATGTTATATGAAAATTAGGTCCATTTGAATGACAGCCTTGGTGAACAGAAAACAAATTGGTAACGGTGGAAAAAATACCAGTATATAGGTTCCATTTAGGCACTTTCCTTTGAGAAAAAAGATGTCGGTATCCGAAATATGCAATAGTAATGGTGATACAGTCTCTGTTCAAAAATACGGGAGATAGACAACACTGGTGTGATCAGGAGAGGCAGGTGCTAAATAGGCACAGTGGGTAATTTTATAGCGGGTGAGGGATATCTCCCTCTGTTCCACGTTTTTTTTTGTCAGTGGTGAAACAATATCGGTATAGTGCATAGAAAACACATATAGTGCTATAATGAATGTAATTGCAGTTACCACACTGTTGTATTCGTTGCCTCAGGTGTTCCCAGCGATTTTAGAAAGTCTCCCTGGAATTGGAAGTCTTCGTCCCTGGATATGGTTATCCACACTTATTTGTCGGAGCTCTCAATGTTAATTGGCACCGGTGGTCTGATCTCCAGCACAGCGATATGAAGTATACATTCCCAGTTACGTGCCTCCAGGAGGCATGAAGTTTTGAGTCTCAGATGAGATGATACAGGAATTTGGCTGTATAGGTGCAGGATGCCCGAAGATGAAATAAGCAGAGTGGGCTGGCATAAAACCTTGACCCGTTTCACTGCCTATTCTGACAGTTTCATCCTTCTGAAGGGCTGATGGACTGTATACCAATTCAGGTAGGGTGTCAGAAGTCTGCCCATCTGAGGAGAGTGGTTAGCATTATGTGGATAGTGCAGGTCTCCAGCTATGGATCTCCACACATCCTGCATTTCCACGACCAAACAATGAAAAATCTCTGGATCCAGTCCAATGTTAGAACTACATGCCAAAATAATGACTATACTGACTACCAGTGCTTTTTTTGTAAGAAAAAAGGTGCTGGAACTCACATCAACTCACGTGCGACCACACGAACAATCACAAGCCCAGCAGCGCCACAAGCCCAGCAGTGCCACAAGCCAAGCACTGCCACAAACCGAGCAGTGCTACAAGCCGAGCAGCGCCACAAACCGAGCAGTGCCTACACAACCAGCGTGGACGAAGTACGCATGCATCAGACTCGACACACAAGCAGGTCGCATGCACTGTCCCGGTGTGTTCTATGACAAAAAAAAGCACTGCTGACTACAATAAAAAGTAGCTGCAGAAGCATTGTGCATGAAAATATGTGTATATTAAATGTTGTTCTGAACTTACTCATGTCTGAATTTAATACATATAGCTCGACATTTGCAAAAAATGGGCCTGATCCCATCTTAAGATTGTTTTACGTTCGCAAGCTGATCTAAGTTACCCACTTCTAAGGATAATGCCCTCCCCCTTGCACTCCCCTCCCTTACGTATGTAATTTAGCTGACTTGCATGCTCAGATCTCTGTCTTATCTTTTCCTTGCATATATCTGGTCGAACCTAATGCCATTTCGTACACAAGTGCTTAACCAGCACATACTGTACAATTTAAATCCCTCCCTCCGCCCACAAACTGTATATTTGGCTCCTATCTTACGGCGTTATGTACAAGTTAAGTACGATCGCGGTTACGATGAGTAATATCTGCCACGTGCATGCGCAGCGTGTTCCCACAGCCAGACTTATGCATGCCGCATGTGTAAATTGGCTGTCGTTATTAAGTCTGGATCAGTCACAATGTTTGATTCTGCGCAAAATCCGTTAACAATGTGAAAGCTTCCCTTTAATATATGTGCTGAACATTGCATTTAAAAAAGGTGTTACGGGATTGGAATCCTAAATAACTTCACATCCAGAATCTGACATTATCAATTTACCTCTGCATATTTCATGTATAATCTAATATATCTTCATATTTAAGCCACATACAGCTCCAGAATAAGAGAGCTACAGAATAAGGGGACAAATGACACATGATCCAGTCCAATATGGCCACGAGTTCAATTCCTGGAATAGGCCTTATCTGTGTGGAGTTTGTATATTCTCCCCCTGTCTGCGTGGGGTTTCTCTGGCTGCTCTGGTTACCTCACACACTCCAAAAACATGCTGGTAGGTTAATTGGTTGCTGAATTAATTATTCCTAGTCTGTGTTAGGGAATTTAGAATGTAGCCCCAAGGGGGCTGGGACTGACGTGAATGCTAAATATTCTCTGTAAAGCGCTATGTAATCTGATAGTGCTATATAAATCCTGTTAATAAATATATAAAATGATTATGAAATTATACACAATATTACCTACAGTATATCAGATTCAATATGCTTTTTATCTGTGCAAAGGCTTGGAGATTCAACAGCGATGAGTGTTAGAAGCAGGACTGGTCAAAAATAAGGCAGCTACAGAAATTCTATCACTGTGAAACCTGTCAGATACAATTCCCACTCATTTGTTCCAAACAGACTATTGAGGTTGTTAATCATACCAGATTTACTAAACTGCGATATTGCCAATAGCAACCAATCAGATTCTAGCTGACATTCTTTAGTATGCAATAGGAAAATGAGAGTTAGACTCTGATTGGTTGCTATAAGCAACATCTCCACTTTTCCTTTTCCACAGCTTAGTAAATCTGGCCCTATGAGTCAAGTCAACAAATAGAAAAAAAAGACAGATACACTGCCAGTGTTGTATCGGAAGAACATCCAGTCAACAAACTTGCTTAAGTGAGATTTTTATATCAGCTATAAAATAAAATGGAGAGATTTTTATCGCTATTTAATATCTGCACCAAGATCTTCTATTTAAAGAGGGTCTGCCACCCCTTTTTTAACTGTTAGAAAAGAAAGACTATAATGGATAAGATATATGGGTTGGATCCAGACTTAAGTAAGTGCTTGAAATTAGTTACTCCTGGGCTAAACCATGTTGATTGCAGGGGAGTCATAGTTCATCTGTTGCAAACAGTTTTAGAATTGAGAGGTGATGTTTCCTATCCCAAGTCGAAATAACAGTGTGATAGTAAAGCTGGTCAGTATCTGTGTGCAGTAAGCAATTCAAAGATAAATCAGAGTTGCCGACTCTCCCGGAATGTCCGGGAGACTCCGGGAATCCTGGGAGAACTCCCTGACTCCCGGGAGAGCACCCTTTTCTCCCGGGCCTGTATTATAATGTCCTGAAGTGGCTACTGCGCAAGCGCAGGATGACGGCCAACCGGCACGATAACGTGCTGAATGATGTCAACAATGCAATGCCGCACCTATTGTGCAGGAGACGCCAGCCATCGCGGAGCTTGGAGAAACGCTGCTGGAGAGCAGAGAAGATTCCCAGGTAAGACTCTCTATTCTTACTATGGGACATTACTTTCAAAGTGGAACTATTGAGACTATTGACAAGATACGCTTCCCAAACCCTACCTTAACTTTTTCTCACGTAACAGCTGTCATACGCACGCGTACGTATGGGCTGAACGAATTTACGCAGCTAAGCATGCCCATACTGTACACTTTAAATACCACCCCCCACCTACTTCACGTATTTCAGACATATTTTGAAGTAACATAAATTTGGCACACCCACACGTATTTACGTGACACATACGTGAATGGCCCATACGTTCACAATTGCGCTACGTGAATGTGCGTATTTTCTATGGTGCACATGCGCAGTGCGTTCTAAACTGCAATTTTACGTCTCCGCCACGCGTAAATTCGCTTTGAAGCGTTGTTCTGGATCAGGCCCATGCTTTGTAATGCTATATTTATTGTAAAGCTGGATCATTCCTCACAGCACATATTATAGGGTTGCAGACCTTATCCATTTGCTTTAGATCCATAATAAATATGTCCCACAAACTTTTTAGTACTTTTATTTTAGGGGTATATGCATTAAATATTGAGATAACAAAATTACAAATCATCTGTAATTATGCTAGCAATATCTAAAACAATTAGCCTGCAAGCAAACCACTAAGCAGCCTTTCAATCAAACTGAACACTGATCAAACTAAATTAAATTAAGCAAGATAGAAAAATGGAATCCACTTTAATACATATCTGTAGTTGACTTTTCTAAACAACATAATACATGATAAATGATTTTGTCATTGAGAGCCTTTATGTTCAGTGAAAAACATTTCAGAATTCAGTAATACACATAATAATAGGAATTATTTCAGGTGGCAAAGAAACAGAGACAAATTAACTTTATAACTGCATAACTTCGGGCCGGATCCAGTTAAATGCTAAGGGGGCACTTTGGTCAGAAAGAAACCCCTCTTGATACATACGCAAGTTACACAATATCAGAACATACCAAGACGGAATTCTGAGTCCAGAGGATCAGGAAGCGAAAGTGCTTCCGCTGTGTGAAGGATGGTATTTGTACAGTAAGGGCTGGTTTCAGGCCTTATGTACTGTACAATCCAGATTTCCTCAGTGTCTCCATTGTATGCAGGGTTTCCAACTCTCCTGCAATGTCCGGGAGACTCTGGGAATCTTGGGAGAACTCCCTGACTCCCGGGAGAGCACCCTTTTGTCCCGGACCTGTATTATAATGTCCCGAAGTGGCTACTGCGCAAGCACCAGATGACGGCTAACCAGCGCGATAACGTGTAAATGATGTTACCAACGCAATGCCGCACCTATTGTGCAGAAGACACCAGCCATCGCGGAGCTTGGAGAACCGCTGCTGGAGAGCAGAGAAGACTCCCAGGTAAGAATCTCTATTCTAACTATGGGACATTACTTTCACAGTGCAACTATTGAGGAGTATTTATTATTTCCTAATAAACTGTCTCAAAAACACATATTTTGTAATGCTATATTTATTGTAAAGCTGGATCATTCCTCACAGCAAATTTTAACAGGGCTGCAGAACTTATCCATTTGTTTTTAGATCCATAATAAATATGTACCACAGCATTTTTTGTAGTTTTATTTTAGGGGTATATGCATTAAATATTGAGATAACAAAATTACAAATCATCTGTAATTATGCTAGCAATATCTAAAACAATTAGCCTTCAAGAAAATCACTCAATTATAGTATTACTCTAAGTATTAGCTTTTGTCTTGTTGCAAGTTTGAATCACATAAATTATTGCGACGCAGGACCCGCCCCTGGTGATGCAGGACCTGCCCTCCATACTTTTCTCCCTGAAATGATTTGTCAAAAGTAGGCAACCCTGAGATAAATCCCTGTATGCAAAGAATACAATTAACTTGATGCCCCCTGCAATCAACATGGTTTAGCCCAGGAGTAACTAAGTTCAAGCACTTACTTCTGGATCCAGCCCTATGTGTGTAGGTAGATTACTATAATACCTAAGGACCAGTCATTCACATTTTTCACTAGATATGCCCATATTTCAGTAAAGCCTTTAAGTGTGGATAAATTCCATTTAAGTTGCAAATGTTCTTTTGTTTGACTTTTCAGATCTTTATATAAATAAAACAATATTATATAAAAATTGTTAATAAAATTAAGTTCAAATAAGCTACATAAACTATACTTAGAACATTTTCGGTGCAGTCCCTCCACAATTAAGCCCAGGTTGAATTCAGCAAATTAGTCAACAAAATATTTGGATGTAGTTGCAGCTGCGATCAGCTGATTTTCAACACCAATACAGTCGACAGCTTAATCGTATATGGCTGTATCAGTGTTTAAATTGTTGGAATAATATTACAGCTCTCAATAGAGGCTAGGTTAGGGTTAGGCTGTGGAATATGGAGGGTCAACATTAGGCTACCCATTCCTAATAGAGGCTAGGTTAGGGTCACGCTGCGGAATATGGAGGTTTAAGGTTAGGCTACTACAAGTGGAAGGTTAGGATTAGGCTTCGCGACATGGAAGGTTAAGGTTTGGATACTAGAAGAGGAAGGTTAGGGATAGGCTGCAAGACAGGGTTAGAGTTTGGGTCAGGGGAAGGTTAAGGTACCTGTCTGTCGCTATTGGAATTTTTGAACATCCTCCTGATGCTGGAACAACACTTTCTTGCTGGAAAGTCATCACCATTTTACTGTTGGGGTGTGATCCATGGCAAATTAAGTTTTCGAATCAGTGAATCACATCCATTGAATAATATTATATTTGGATTATTGGCAGTAATAAAAATTATAAAAATGTTTATTAAAAAAATAACATAAAACATTATACAAAATAGCTTGGATCTTGAGAAAAACTTGAGACTTTATATTTATAATTTTTATGACTGACTAATATTTGAATATAATATTAATCAAATATTTAGTAGGCCAATTTCACCAAAACAGGCTTTTGGGATTGAGATTTGTTTTTAGCAGCCATAAGAAAGTAGAAGTCTAACCAACCACCTTTACACCAAGGTCAACCCCATAATATAGATGACCACCTAAATGACTTTGGTCACCACTGTGTGAAGGTGGCTGATTGGTCTACTGACCCTATGTGACTTGCAAGCAAATACATGCTAAAAATAAACACAGAGTCTTAGACAGATTGCATTATTAAGAGAAAATCCATAGGCACTAATGAGTCAGCAGCAGGTTACATTTTTTTAAAGTGATATAGATATCTAGTATATGACTTTAGAAAAACAAAAGTCTAGGTTAATATGTCAAGCCCAAACATTTAGTACATATCCAAATAAGGAAACATAATGGATAGTCTTTTATATATGTAAGTATTGCCAAAATGAGAACTTTTTGTCTTCTATACATTCCCTAATGTTGATTTATTGTGTCTCTGTTGTGCACTAAATGGACATGCCATCAGTTCCTCCATCCTGGAGAAATCATATCATCTCAAGCAGCATGAGTAAAACAACTTTATCCAATGCCCCTAGAGGCTACGGCAAGTGAGGCAGAACTCTGGGACAGTCTCACAAGTGTAAATGTTTGGCATAGTCTTTCCGTACAATTCATTGTAGGGTCACATATAAACACAACTGCATCCAATATTTTATTGTTCTCTGAGTTCATTATAATGTATAATAATACTAAATTATAATAACAGCGGATGTAGAAGTCTCATAGGTCTTCTTTATGAGCTGCATACTGCAGATTTGTAGTCTCCAGTGAGTTGATCATTGCTATTTCCACAGCTTTCATTAATACAACAATAAATCAAAGTATTTGAATATAGCATTTTAGTATGCTCCTATTTTCTCTATGCAATGTATTAGACAAAACAAACATGTGGATTGCAGGAATTAGTTCATTTGGGTGATGATCTCATTAAATTAACTTCATTACAGAATATATTTCTTTAAGTATATGGGATTATTGTATAATCATTGCCCTTTAATAATGAATGTATGGATGAAGGAATGAATGAATAATTGAATTAATGAATCCATCCAACCATGCATCCAACCATCCATCCATCCCAGAGGCACACCTGGGGGAGGGGGGGATTCTAGTAGCACAGAACCCCACCTTCTTGTGGAAATGAAAAAAGAAAAAGAAAAACAGATAAGAAAAAAATAAGATTTTGTACATGTAGTGGCTGAAAGCACATGATCAGTGCACTCATGGTTTCCTTGTAAGACACATGCTGCTAGGTACATTTACAGCTAACTGGAGCTATCCACCTATTGAATGGCTGGCAGTATGATGATTGGTGGATGGCTGGAGCTGTCTACCAATCAGAGTACTGATAGTCATTCAGTGCATGGAACTACATGGAGAGATGCGCGGGACCGCAGGCGGGTAAGTTATGTTTTCTTTTTTTTCTTTTTTATTTGTGTCTGTGGGTGTCCTGTTATATAGTATGTGTGTATGTGTGATCTTTCTGACATATAGGGCTCTATTTATAGACATAATTTTGTAGTGATAGTGGCAGTTTTCAACATAAAACTGCCACTGTCGCTTCAAAACGATGTTTCTCATATTTAAAAACCTTGCATCGCCAGTGGAAACTATAGTTTCCATGACGATGCAGGACTACTTCTCCTCGCATCTCCGGCTTGTTCATATGAATGGGCGCCGTCGGTAACGTAGATTTACAGAGTGGGGAAGCAGTGGTGAAGCGGAGTTTCTCACTCCACTCACCATGAAAATCTAACGCCAGCTCAGGCTGGCGTTAGGAGCTGTCCGCAGGGAAACAATCTGAATCTTCTCTTTTCATTGGTGCTTCAGTGGATAAAAGGGGGGGAAACATTGGTGGTTCAGGGGGATCGCAAAGAATTTAAAAAAAAGCAATCAGGAATCAGCTTGATTCCCGTCACTT
>WWET01001380.1:9113-20761 GCA_011038615.1 Limnodynastes dumerilii | reverse complement strand
TATATATATAAATAAATTTAGGATTTGACTCTACTTAGCAAAAACAAACCATTCAAAAATGTTGAAATTTTAAGATGTAATACACTACACAAACATGCCTACAAACACATGAAACTGTAGTTGATCCGTATTTTACATTATAGTTCAATTAATTAGTAACTAAATGCATATACATTGGAAATACCATACACAGTTACAAACTTTTCATTTCTTTATTTCAAATCTGTACATAAATAAATTTAGGATTTGACTCTACTTAGCAAAAACAAACCATTCAAAAATGTTGAAATTTTAAGATGTAATTAAATACACAAACATGCCTACAAACACATGAAACTGTAGTTGATCCGTATTTTACATTATAGTTCAATTAATTAGTAACTAAATGCATATACATTGGAAATACCATACACAGTTACAAACTTTTCATTTCTTTATGTTGTTTCAAATCTGTATTGGAAATCACAGCTGTTTCAAACTAGTTTGGCTATGACTTTATTCACCTTTTTCTCCAAAAACCTTCCAAAAGACCATTTTTGACTCTCTTGCCAAAGGTTTAATATTGTTTCCCTACTGCTCATTGCTACACAGATTTTAAATCCCCATGTGCCTACTTAGTACTTTTACAGGAGTCCCTTACGAAAACAAGCTGAATAGGTTAAGAAATATTTACAACACCAAAGTCCCTAAAGCTATTGAACTCTCATGGATTATGTGCTAGTTAATATTTATACATTAGATAGATAAACTTTGTGAAAGTTATTGAATGTACTTCCAGATTAATCTTCTAATTGATTATTATCACAGACTAACAAGTGTGAGTATCCGCTCTGAGTTCCCAGGGACATGATAGTGGTTCAGCGGAATAGTGAAAGCTGGAGGACTTTATGTAAGATCTGCTTGTGAGTTTTGAAGGTTAATCGTTGGGAGAAGACAGGACTAGACCAGGCTAGGCTTAAACTGGCCTGGACCAGACTGGACCTGGACTGAAACTGGATTGGACTGGAACAGGCCTAACCTGAACTGGACTGAACCAGACTTGACTGGACTGGTACAGACTTGACTTGACTTGACCTGGACTGGAGCACGACCGGCCTGGACTGGTACAGACTTGACTTGACCTGGACTGGAACGGGACTGGACTGGTACAGCCTTGACCTGGAGTGAACCAGGACTGGATTGGACTGGCACAGACTTGACTTGGACTAGACCAAGACTGGACAAGGACTGGTACAGACTTGACTTGACCTGGACTGGACCATGATTGGACTGGACTGGTACAGACTTTACTTGACTTGGACTGGTACAGACTTGACTTGACCTGACCTGGACCAGGACTGAGCTAACTGGTACAGATTGACTTGATCTGGACTGGACCAGGACTGGACTTGGACTGGTACAAACTTGACCTGGACTGGACCAGGGTTGGTACAGACTTGACTTGACCTGTACTGGATCAGACTAGACTGGACTTGATCTCTGGGTATCTGCAGCGTTACTCAGCAAAGAATCAGGCACCTTGAGTGAACAAGTTGTTTTGGTACAGGTTACACTGTGCTGCTGGTTTAAATAAAGCACCCTTGACCGGGATTGGATGATCTGGTCATGTGGTTCTTTGAACAAGGATCCAGTTGGCTGGGAGGATCAGGTGACTAGATCCAAGATGGTGGCGTCCATGTACCAGTGGGTGCTGGAGCTTGGCGCCAGACTCACACCACCAGAGGACTGGAGACAATTGAGAGTGGCACATCCTTGAAGATGCTGCAGAGGGCTGCTGTCAGTCAGCCTCTCACGCGGTAAATCACATGTTTCCTGAAAATTATATAGGGGATTGTAAGTTATAACTATTTTCTAAATTTGACCATGTTCATCTCTCAGTAATACCACAAACCATGTGATATTGCACCACACAAACTATTATATTGTGAGAGGATTATCTTATATCAGAACTGACAGGTTAATTCTGTTTTAATATTCAAGGATTATAGGTATGAAAACTCGAAATCAACTGTTCTGAATAGTGTGCATTGCCACAAAAAAATAAATGTTATGTTACATTTATTGTTATAAAGTTATGTGTGATGTATGCCCATTAGACATATAAGGCATGCATATTGGAGCTCCACCTACTGGTGTGGTGACCAGGAAAGCTATGGGAAAGTATAAGAGTGACATTTGTACTGAACCCGAACTTTCAACAGGACCAGATGATCCATGATACAGTCTAATGCCCAGACCCCTGACTCTCAAGCCAGTCATACAAACTCAGATAGAATTACGTATGCTAGCCTCCTGTACTTTTCTCACATGTACAGCCTCAGTAGCCAGAACCCTGCCTTAAGTGTCCACATGCAGAAGGGCTGCGAACAGGATTCAGGATCGTACACAAGGGCTTAGGAAAGCCCTTACTTTATGATTTGCATTCCTACACTGTCAGGTTGCTCCTGAACCCGAACTGCAGTAAATGATCTTGTTCACCCTGTACAGTAATAGTACACTGAAAATGGCTATGTCAGGCATATGACACCTGCAGCACTCCATGTGTTGTGAAGCTATAAATTCCATTATGCATTGCTATGTATCAGCTATGCCTTTGCTGTTGGTGCATGCTGTGAGTTGTAGTTTCACAACATCTGGGGTTGTCTATGCCTGCTTTATATATTATCAGCAGATAACTATACATCATAAGTACCTAGCAAATGACAGAGACTGGGGCTGTTTATTTATTAGCAACCAGTACTAGGACAGGTGTTGTATGACAGTGACAGTGATAAACATTCATTTTATATTCATGATTGGTAACATCTGGGTAATAATCAGGTCCTGAATGTATAATGTAAAATCCCCCTTACACACATTCAGTTACATGCTGAGTTACATGACTTATCTGTGTCAGTTTTGCACTGGGAGGAGGGTGCAAGACAATGATTAACAGTCAAGCACCTGTTATGGCAAAAGCCTATTTGTTTTCTTTAGCAGCTCCATCAGCACCTCACACATATTACTTCTCAAGGGCGTAACTATAGGGGGTGCAATGGGTTCAGTTGCTATGGGGCACGGCGGCTTAGGGGACCCGATAGCAACTGCAATCACTCACTGCACCACAGTGGCGTAACTAGCGTTGGCACAGGTACCGATGGATGCCCAGCTGAAGGGGCTCCATCGGTGTCCTCAGGCACACACCCCCCATACTCACTCCGCCTCGGCCACGCACAGTATAATCTCCCCTGACTCAGAGACCGGCTGGACCGGGGGAGGGCAGGGTGGCATATGACCACCACCACAGGAGTATGGGTCCCCGCATAGAAAATCTGATTTTCGAAAAATCAGATTCCTCCCAGCTGCGAACTGGCTGGAATTTAGATTGCATATGCCTCGATGAGACATAGCAATCGAGCCACGGAACACCAAAAGCTCCGTGGTGCGAAAAGTAGTAAAAGAATAGTCCCCCCCTCTACATTCCCTAATTCTTACCCTAACCCTCCCCTCTCACTACCCTAACCCTCTCTTCCTGGCAGCCTGACCCTAACCCTACCTTAATTGCAGACTGACCCTAACCCTCCATCTCCCGCAGCCTGACCCTAACCCTCCCTCCCCTGCAGCCTGACCCTAACCCTCCCTTCCCTGCAGCCTGACCCCAACCCTCCCTCCACTGCAGCCTGACACTAACCCTCCCTACCCCTACAGCCTGACCCTAACCCTCCCTACCCCGCACAAATAATTTACTCACCTGTCCCTGGTCCGGCGAGCAGTTTCCGAGGTGCGGCGGAGGGATATCGCATTGCGAAAGTGAATGGGTTAAGTATGCCGAACGGCATACTCACCCATTCATAAAAAAAAAGTAGAAAAAGGTAAGTATTCGAAAATGGGACATCCGAAAAGGAACTTTCGGATGTCCCATTTTCGGCAATAAGATTTGTTTAGCGGGGGGTTGTAACCGCCACCACAGAGCTTACTCTCTCCCTCCGCGGCAGACCGAGCAGAATGGGGATCTAGGTCCCCACCAGGTCCACAGCCGCTCCGGACCTCGAAGGCAGCGAAACCAGGAGGCTGTGCACTTTAAGCAGTGCCCTGGTTCCTAGGCAACCGCACGCTGGGCGTGATGACGTCACAGGCCCAGCACAAGAAGAGTGGACAGCAAGAAAGAAGAGGAGCGGCGGAAAGACATGGAGGAACTGAGGAAGGAAGACTGAAGACAAGAGAGGTAAGAAAGAACAAAGAGGGAAGTGTGAGTGATGGTATGGTGGGCACTGTGTGTGAGTGATAGTATGGGGGGCACTGTGTGTGAGTGATGGTATGGTGGGACTGTGTGTGAGTGATGGTATGGTGGACACTGTGTGTTATTGATGATATGGTGGCCACTGTGTGTTAGTGATGGTATGGTGGGCACTGTGTGTTAGTGATGTCTGATGCCGCCAAGACGCTATTCCTGAAGAAGCCCCCACATAGAGGGGTGAAACATGTCGAAGAGGGAGCTTTCAAGCAGCTTAGCGATTCCATGATCCGACATCAGTATACCTATATCGGGGCAGCTCTACTAACCCTTACAGACAGCAGTTCTGAAGGACGACACCGCGACTCATCTCTAAACAAGTTATACTTGGGAGTATGAAATAGGAACAGACTGGGATGTGAGCAGATATCCAACTACTATCAGAAGGGGCTACATCACCACATCCCCTGGACACTCACCACAAGGGGAAATTTTTCTTATTTCACGGACTATCCATGGATTCATAAGGAGGAGCAAGTCTACAAGCCGGTCTAGACTTTGAGAAAGGGCAGAGTGCTGCCCGAAACGCGTAAGTCCAAGGACCGGCATACTGATCGATGACATCATCACCAGTGGACTGAAAGAAAGAGAGACTGCAGCTGAGCTTACCCGGGCGTTCCATCTTACAGTGACAGCGTCTCCCCTTCTCCCGTTACCACCGCTTCCTGGTATGATGTTTCCGATCCATTTTTAATGTTTTATGGAATGTGATTTAATAAATGTTATTTTTCTTTATTCCACATGGTTTTGTTCCGCTTTGGAGGATTACTTCAACGCTAGAATCAAGCACTATTGCACTTTCTAAGGACTGTTAAAAACCTTACACCTAGTGGGACTTGAATATTTATTTATTTATTTGAATATTCTTTTTGTTTACATATTTATTTATTTAGTTATTTATTTATTTATGTGAAGCACATTCAGCATTTAGGATCTTAGTGATAGTCTGCGTATTGGTTTTCCCCCCCCCCCACACTTGCATGGTCTAACCCAGCGGCTGAAACCAATACCGTTGTTTTCTATTTTACCATTGTTGTTTTTGGGAGGTTTTTTTGAGACACCTCTGGGTGTAGTGTTTTTGGCCAGGCAGGGTTTGGTGCGCTTGTAACTCCAATCAATTTTATTTTATTCAGTAATACATGGCTTTGTTTGGAAACAGCTTTTGCAGTGGTAATTCTAGTGCATGTGACATCACTAGCAGAACCAGCAAGTGCTAATAACAGTCATAGTCTGAGCCTTTCCTTTCCAATAGGTGTAGTGTATGGTATGTTTGCACTGTGACATTTATCTGCACTCGCTTTTCCACTCAGTCTTTGTGATGAGGTTTAACTAGGGTTGCTGACTTTTTAGAGCTTCCCTCTGGGAGGGAAGCCACGGATTTCTGCAAGGGGCGGGGCTTAATGGCACAATTTATGCAAATCGTGTCATTAGCGGTGCTTAATTATGTGATTTATGCAAATCGTGTCATTAAGCCCCACCCCCTGTCAATCACTCCTGTGATCTCCAGTGTTTCAGGGGATGGACAGGGCGTGATGACATCATCAAGCCCCGCACATCCCTAGTAACTCTAGGGATTAGTATAGTAAATGATGGCCGGTGGGGCTTGCGGGAGCTTTGCCGGCTCTCCCGGGATACCGGGAGACCTGCCCAAGTTTCGGGAGTCTCCGAGAGAATAGGCAACCATGGGTTTAACGAAGTGAGGATAATAAATTTGGGCTTTGAGAGTGATGTCTCTTATACTTTCTTTACACACATTTACTATTTTTAGTAGTAAAGGTTAAGGAACTACTAGAAGGACTAGTAGTCCCAGCACTAGCATTGAGATGCACTTGTTGTGTACACTGATCCATTATGGCATTTGAATAAATAAAATAATTAAACCAGGTAGAGTCACTATTTAATAATTGACACTTTAAAATTCAGCTTTTTTACTTTGAAAATGCAGATAAAAAGCAGTTACAATGGGGTCAGAATCAACCGTACACTATACAGATTAAGCTTAAAAAGCAATATAGTGTGACTAATAGATGGAAAGCATCACTAACAAGAGGTTCAATAAATACCAAAAATGTGGCAAAGTTTTAGCAAACTGACTCCATACCAAAAAAAGGTATAGAATGGATATATTTTTAGTGCACCTAATAGAGGTGGAAGGATCACACACAACAAACATGGCTATGTTTTAAGGTAGCTGTGGCAAAGATTTAGAAAACTGACTCCCCACTAATACCATGTTCACACTGAAGCCCCGGCAAAAACCCGGGTTTTTTAAGGGGCACGCAGCAGAAAAGCAGGGAAAACCCTGTTCACACTGCAGCATAGACCCGGGATTCTTCGGTTCTATGCTGTTAAACTATTGTATACCCCATTCTATTCTATAGTCTATACTATTTCATACCCTATTCTATACAATAGAATAGGGTATAGAATAGTATAGACTATAGACTAGAATGGGGTATACAATACTACGCTAGTCACCTCTCCTGCAAGTCCCGCGATGATCCTCTGGGTCCTCGCAGGCCTTCATTCACGCGATGCCTGAATGAAGTCTTGCGCATGCGCAGGCCCTCCATTACGGCCGGACTTGCAGTCAGCCGCGTCGCAGGACAGGTAAGTTCTGTTTAATATTTTTTAAGTGTTTTTTTTAATTAATTTATTGTTTTTATTTATTTAAAACTTTTTTTTTTAATTAAGTGTTTTTTTTAAAGAAACGAAGCTGATTGGGTCTTTTTTGACCCAATCAGCTTCTTTCTGTGCGACCCGTGTTACAAAAAACACGGGTCGCACCGTTCACACTGAGGGCGACACGGGTCAGACAAGGGAATTCCCCCTCGTTAAATCCCGTGTCTGATTCCCGGGTCTCTCTACCCGGGTCGACGCGGGTGTGACCGTTCACACTGAGCCTAGACCGGGAATTTTCGGTCTTGCCCCGGCAAAGTCGCAGGTTTTTGGCTCAGTGTGAACGGGGTATTATAAAGGTATAAAAGGTATAGAATGGATATATTGATTATATTGGGCCTGATTCACACATAGGAAGAGTCTGCTTCTTAAGTACGTCTTTGCCCGAAATGAACTATTGTGCATGCGTAGTAGGTAATTTACGCTTTCTACGAACCAGATCGGTATGTAGATAGCATTGGTGCAGTCTTTAAAGACCGCACGCAGTAAATTATATCCATAGAGGTGGCGTTATGCCGCATCAGGTTGTTTTTAGGAAGAAGTGGGAGAAGGGAGGTATTTGTATTGGCTGGGGAGGGCGGGGGGAGGTGCAATGTCTATACGGACATTGCATGGACAGATAAGGTAGCCCTATGGTACCCGTAAGTGCCCATAAGGTACCTAAAAATGATGGGGCCGTGCGGGGGCTGGAAGAGTGAGTTAGGTGCGGATCTGCCCCCCACCTAACTCATTCTTATCTGTGAATCCGGTCCATTGTGCCTAATAGAGATGGAAAGATCGCACACAACATTTTAATCATATACTAAACTTAGCTTTGTTTTAATTCTAATAGAGATGGAAGGATCGCAAACAAGATTTTATCAACCTGTATCTCGTGAGCTGCGAGATGGAAAAGAAAGTTATTCATATTAAAAATGCTTTTAGAATTTTTTTTAGCAATTTCAAAAAAATACAGATCCGAAACTAAAACCAAAACGCGGGGTAGCCGCTCATCTCTAGTTTGAAATATATAACCTTATTGCTGATCACCATTTTCTTTAAGGAATCTTTGATTCTTTTTCGCCTTATATGAGATGTGTGACAGCTGGTTTAAATTTTAAATGATGATCTTATTTCCCGAAGAATAACCAATGAAAGTTTACAAATCTTAACTATTGCAATTTTTTCATAAAAAAGCTGTCATGATAATAATTTAAGATCAGCTTTAAAATACAATCAACCAATCAAAAGTCGTGAGCTGCGAGATGGAAAAGAAAGTTATTCATATTAAAAATGCTTTTAGAATTTTTTTTAGCAATTTCAAAAAAATACAGATCCAAAACTAAAACCAAAACGCGGGATAGCCGCTCATCTCTAATTTAAGATCAGCTTTAAAATACAATCAACCAATCAAAAGAAGCAATGAGAGTCATCACCTGCAGCCTATAGTGCTATGCTGTAAGTCTTGACCTTAAATCATACAGATATATGTCCAACCTTATATGATTCTGTGTTCCTTTCCTGGATTTCTGTCTGTTATTGAACATTGACATGAGTAAGCAATACCAAAATATGTCATCTAAAATACCAATTTGGGTGTATAGATAACAAAGACAGCAAGCAGTATAGTATAAGAAAGAAAAATAAGATCACAATTAATAATGCAAAAAATACCCAACAGAAGCAAAGAGCGCATTTTTAAACTTCTAGCACGGTTCTATCTGTGCCAGTACAACAAGTGCACAGTGTTTGTCCCTGGTTTCTGAGTTCTACTTTTGAAACTCAGTACTTGTCCAGCGCTTCGTAACAGTTCCAGTCTACGTTCTGCATACCTTCTATAATCAACAAACACCCTTGCAGTTCCAGACTTTCATTCAGGCAAACACCCTTGCAGTCCCAGCCTGCAATCAGAAAACTCTTTTGCAGTTGCAGCTACATTTGGAAAATACCTTTGCAACTTCATCCTGCATTCTGCAAACCTCCTGCAGTTCCAGACTGATTCCCACAAATACATTTCAGCCTAGTTGACACAAGCTTCCATCACATTGAGTCTGTTCTTGCATTATTCCATTGCAGTCCAATTTGCTAAAATGTTATTCACCAGCTTGTTTCAGCATTAAATCATTGCATTTCTGCCAGCCAAAAGCATTCATTACTGCTGCTCAGCCTGCTTCAGCATTCCATCATTGCAGCAGGCCAAGCATTTATCATACAACTACTTCCCACATTCCAAAACTACAGCTTAGATTGATAGTTGTACTCTTCGCTACCACTTAGACTACTCTCAGACTTTCTCTGCAGCTAATTTTTTCCAGACAGTTACCGTTGTAATTCAGTTCCTGACGGATAGGCCGCTAGTACAACTATCTGATAACTCCAGTCTAGAGCATATACTCCAGATATTTCCTAATGCCTACACATTAGGACTTACCATGTAGGCCCTCCACGCAGGGCCGCCATCAGAAATTGTGGGGCCTGCGACTGACAAAATATGCAGGCCCCCCCATGGATATATATATTTTTATATATATAAAAAGAAGTGGCCACCAACTGATATATATATGTTTCTCCTAAACGTGGTCCTGAGCGCTAGCAACTGATAAGGCTCTCTGTCTCCAAGCCTCAATACAAAAAGTAAAAGTAACAAACAAGTATCAGTCGGCGCTTGAGCGGACAATATAAATTATAAACACATCGTTTCTAAAATATATATTTAATGGTACAAATGTTGGAAACAATGAATAATAAAAATAGCATTTAAATGGAGCTTAACAACTTGCAACAGCTTGCAATTTACAGAGCATAAGTTCAACACATGAATAGATCTAGGGAACCTCTTGGAGAAGTCTCTAATCAAGAGACACTTGTGTGAAATAACTAACTGAACAGTGCACTGTTTGTAGCATCCATTTATGTTGATCAATAAAAAAAAAAGAAGTCAAATCCTCAATTAAAATAGAAAGAAAAAATTGAAAAAATATATAGACCATAGAGTTCCTATTGTCTTCTGCGTATATGCATACGATATTTGCGATTAATAATTCAAATAATCACCTGTACAGGTATGGAAAAGTAAGTCCAATGATTTAAAAACGGCAATCCGTTAAACAGAAATAGAATTGAAATCAGGTGCTTAGCGATGGCAATCTTGTACTCTTCAGCGTTTTAGCGATGGAATATAGGTAAAGCCCAAATTATAGACCCAGTGAGTATATGCACCAATTGAAGTTAGAATGGCAGGCAAAGATTATCCTTGCATATAGGTAGTGCAGGAGTGTAAGGTTACTCACGGTCTCTGCGGGCTTCCCGTTGTTATTGTGGGAGTCTGTCCCGCTTCTAGGGAGCAATGAGTGCCGCACGGCTTCTCTGGAGCCACCGAGTGCGGGAGCTGTAATAAGTTCGTCCGGTGACGCTGCTGGAGTTAAGCCAATTGAATCTGCACCAGTGTCACAGTTGTCACGGGCCGTGAGCATTAGTGAGAATGTGAGGAGAAAATTTCGAAGCAGCTTAACGCGTTTCACGGTCTCAACTGACCGTTTCCTCAGAAGGATTTTTGGATTCATGGTCCACAGCTGTTGGTCTCCTCCTTTTTTTTAAAGCTCCCTGATTGGTTTAAACAGGGGCAGGGAAGCGCAATTGATTTTTTGTTGTTGTTAAGTAGTTTTAAACAGCTTTAATTTGTACTAATATGTAAATGACCATAATAATAATAAAAATAAATAAAAAACGATGTGTTAGACAGAAATCATTTAAATATACAGCAGCAAACATATCGCATATTGATTTATATTCCAAACCACCATAGCTTGTACGGAGGCATGTGAGTTCATATTCAAAGCAAAGTGTCATTAGATCCAATAGATCCTAATTTTTTAAATTTTGGATCCTAATTTATAAGGGAACAGTATAGTAAATCAGATGAGATTAAATAAGTATACATACACTAAATATCGAAAATGAATTAGTCTCAAATCAATGAATATATACAAAGTAATTAATGAAGATCTGAAAATAATATAAAATATATATATAAATAAAGTATAACGAAGTACAATAAGGTGAAATGATTACATTAACAAACTAAACTGAAAACCAATGAATTGAAATATAAGAAAAATAATCATATATATTAGAACAGAGTAATAATAATAAATATAAAAATGGAATAAGAATAAGAATAATAATGAAGACTGAAACGTTAATTAAATGTGAAAGTATCAGTATAATAGACATTGGGCTTGTTGGGGGGGAAAAAAAACTAAATAGAGTCTATTCAAGAGCATGAGTGCAAGGGTAGAACTTTATTGTCACATTTAATTAATTAATTAATGGCCTTGGTCAATAACTTTTGCACCACAATTAACTAGTCAAAATGTGGATAACGTTATATCTTTCCACTCTAACAAGTGCTTGCAGAATGTGGGACTGTAAAAACACAAGATCCAGTACAGTCTCTGCAGCTTAGAGAAAGTAAGGGTCCATACACAGCAGGGGTACTCCTTCAATATAGGTATGTGCAGAGTGGCAGGCTGTGGGAAATCTGGACTCCCACTGCGTGTGATGCACCAGCCACGCCTGGGAGCGGAGAGAAGCTCTCTGGGCCTGATCCAGACCTACGCCGATGCGCTGTGCTTACTAAAGCACAGCGTATTGGCGTTCACTTTCTCCGACACTCCCCCTGTGCGGGCGTATGGCCTCTTACTTACGCCGGCTGAAG
>WWET01001379.1:380888-392685 GCA_011038615.1 Limnodynastes dumerilii | reverse complement strand
GGAGACATATTGCAATTGAGAGACTGAACAAAACACAGAAACAAGTGTAAGGTCATGATGTTTAATACGTGCCCAGGACAAAGGACCAAATTCAGACATCCAACAAATTGGTGTGTCCAGCGCACAAATCGTAGCTACCTGATCAGAACACAATGCACTTTATCCAGGCTTCCAACTAATGACACATCACATAGCTTCCGACAAGGAGGCCAAGTTGATTTGGAAATTATTAGAGGTTTCGTAGCACAATGCACAGAATAGGTGTGGAATCATGTACAACCGATCCGAAGTTTATGATCTGACGCCATGTTAAATGCAAATCGGAAAAGTTAATTGGGTCCTTGAGAATGAGGGGAGTGGTTATGTAGCACATTTGTACAAATGACTGAGCGGAGGGTGACAGGCTCTGGATGAGTAAGACAGGGTGGAGCCAGGCGAGACTGGGGGTGGAGCTGAGTAGGAACGGCACAAGACCGTCTGCCTGACAGCTTATAACTGTGTTCGGCACTCTATGAATGTTGAGCGCTGTTTATAAATACATTGCCAGCAGCATTCATTCATAGATTACAGAGCATTGATTTAAGCTGTCACTGCTTCTGAAAGCTTGCTTAGAGCACAGGGGGAGTGACTGTCATCGCCCCTTCCCCCTCCAGGCCCCATAGCAGCCGTACCACTTGTACCATGGCAATTACATCCATGGACTGGATACAGCAGGAAGATCTGCTGTTGGTTCCCTAATCATGCTACGTTTAGTGATCTGAACACAGACCAATCGGATCTTAGGATCTGGTCCAAGATTCTCATTTTCCATATCTATAAAACTTGTCTAGTTGACTCAGTTCTTCACGCACTTGATCTAACCCCACGTCTTCATCAAACACTTTCATCAGAACCTCGCTATAGCGGATAATTATTTCAACCAAGTCCTCTTTTTCCAATTCCGTGGTTTCTTGCTGCTTTGTCGGTTCCAGCTCTTTGTGGAAATCCCCTTTAAAGGACTTAAGCCTGTCAATCAGACTATTTATATTCATAACAGACTTCCAATTGACTTTATGTTTTATAACAACAGATTTCACCTGATTAAAGAAGGTCACATAATACTTTTCAATCTCTTTAAGCGCCTGATTACAATAGGGTTCAACTTCAGGTCTCAAATCTGAAATTGTTCTGCTTAAGCTTGATGCAAACTCATTAACAATGGGGAGAACATCCTTCTTGTAAACTGGGAACTTCTTTGTCAATTCCCTATTCATTTCATCATAGATGTCCACGAACTCTTCAGTCGTGTTATAAAACAAATGTACAGTGCTCTTCGCTATACTATCCAATCTACCAGAGAAATCCAGCCTGTCAGAGGAAAAAGGGAAAAACTGAATTATAGAATTATAGTGAGTGCAAAAATAGTGCTACCTATTAGATAAAACAGTATTTAAAGAGATGGGAAAGATTGTCTCCTCAATATCAGAAGATGGAACATCAAGGTTGGAGTTAACACAAGTTAATGGGATGTCTGGCATCCCTAATTTTATTTGAGGGTGTGTATGGAGGTTATCTAGACCATGCATAGGAAATATCTTGCGCTACAATTGATAGAAAACTACAAGTTCCATCATGCTTTGGCAGTGATCAGCTATGCTTATACCAGGCCTTGCCAACCTGTGGCTCTCCAGGTGTTGTGAAACTACGAATCCCAGCATGCTTTATCTGCATAGGCATAACTAATACCTGACAAGGCATGCGGGGAGTTGTAGTTTCACAGTTTTGAAGAGACACAGGTTGGCCAGGCCTGGCCTACACTGTTAGAACATGCTGGGAGTCCAGATAGGCTGTTACATGTTGCTGAATGGACATTTGGAATTTACCCTTAGGAGAATCCCATATAAATGAAAGTCCAGTAGATTTTTTAAGGATTTTAACCAATAGCTTAATGAAAACAAAGGCAATGGATTAAATAAAAGATTAAAATGAAAAGCAAAATTACAAACATTTGATATACATAAGCAATCATTAAATGACATGATCAGATAAATGGAGGAGATTCCTGTATTGTACTGTAGACCTACAGCCCTGTGTGCCAGTATTTATGATTTGAGTTATGGATGATGGTAAATAATAAGGTTCAGCGATCTTACCGATCCTTTTTCTCAGACAAAAAGTTAGACAATAACTCTGCTCCAAACATTAACGTGTGGTGGATGACACTTGTCAGCGATTCCTTTATCCCAGATTTTGATGGTTCGACTTCATCCTGCTGGGGAATTTGAAAGCCATGTGTACCTACAGAGTAAGGGTAATGGTTTATCAGTGCAAAAGAATGATATAACCTTGGTACATACAGTATTCCTCAACTAAATAGTAAGGACTGCATTCTTTATGAATAATAATAATAATAATAATATACATTGGAATGCTGTGTTATATATATAGGGCAGGGCTTAATAACTTGATTTGCATAAATCGCGTCAATAAGCCCTGCTTCCATCCCAGATCTCCCAGCAGGAAGAGATAGACGTCAACTCTGAGAGAGTTACAGGTTACAGTAAAATCTACTATACTTCATAACTGTACAGGTATCTCTTTGGAGGGTCCACCTCTGCCTCCCTTTCACTAGTAATGTCCTACACCGATGCAAATAACATTATTAGAGCCGACTACTCTTCACTGAGGGGCTTTAGCTTAGCTGTGATTTGAGTTAAGAGCAGGCACATGTAAAACAAATACAACAGAGGGCATATTCTTTGTCATACTCATCATATTAGAAATACTGTATTGCTGGATTCTATTGTTTGTGGACGTCATAATAATTATTTTAAGGGCATGTGCATTTAGTGTAGGGATTATAAAGCATCCTGTACCTCTCTGCTCTCAGAGCGGGTATTCCGAGGCCCATTGAGAAGAATTACAAAATACTCTGTATCAACTGATGTATGACCAACTCTAGGGGAGGGGGCGCCATTTTTTTAATGAAAATACACGAACAGCTGCACTATTGCAGGGGTGTCACAACTTTTTTTTGGGGGGGGAGGGGGCGAGAATTTAGCTCTCCCAGTAGCGCCCCCTCTCATCTTGGCCCCCCCTTTGTCGAGTAGTAACTGTATTTGTGCTGCCAAAGGGGGCATGGCTAACTCATTGTGGGCGTGATCAAGCCATTGGGGGTGTGGCCAACCCAGGGCCGGCCCTAGCCAATCTGGTGCCCTAGGCAAGATTTTGGCTGGTGTCCCCTAGCAAAAAATCCTTAACTTCACAACTTTGCAACAATAATGTAAAAGAGATATAATTTTTTATTATTAACGCTTAGTTATATGGCTCCACAAATTGTCCACAGCACTTTTACATTCACATCAATCCCCTATAGGAGCTACATACTAAGGTCCCTAACACATATACATTAGGGTTTATTTAGTCAGCAGCCAATTAACCTACCGGTATGTTTTTTCCCCATCTAATACTATATCTACTGACTTCTCAATACAATAAAAAGAGATTTATAAAGACCACAATCCAATACAGAGAACATTCTAGTGCCCAAAACGCAACAGAGAGACTTTATGTTTTATTTTTTTGCAGGTTTTTCCGTCTTAATTAAAGGTTTGTTTTGCTCTTTGTGTCCATATAGTTTTTCTGCCCCGTTGGTTTACATCCATTAATTCTGCCCCTTTCTTGTGTGCCCACTCCGTGTCCATCCATTGCTTCTGCCCCTTCTTGTGTGCCCATGTAGCCTTTCTGCCCCTCCTTATGTGCATACATTGTTTCTGCCCCCTCATTGTATGCCCACGTAGCATTTCTGCCACCTCCTTATGTCCATCCATTGTTTCTGTCCCCTTTTTGTGTCCATCCATTGTTTCTGCCCCTCTGTTTATCCATCCATTGTTTCTGCCCCTCTGTTTATCCAGCCATTGTTTCTGCCCCCTCTTGTGTCCATCCATTGTTTCTGCCCCTCTCTTTATCCATCCATTGTTTCTGCCCCTCTTGTATCCATCCATTGTTTCTGCCCCCTCTTGTATCCATCCATTGTTTCTGCCCCATTTTTGTGTGCACATGTAGCCTTTCTGCCCCCTCCTTATGTACATCCATTGTTTCTGCCCCTCTGATTATCCATCTATTGTTTCTGCCCCCTCGTGTCCATCCATTGTTTCTGCCCCCTTTTTGTGTGCACATGTAGCCTTTCTTCACCCTCCTTATGTCCATCCATTGTTTCTCCCCCTCTGATTATCCATCCATTGTTTCTGCACCCTCGTGTCCATCCATTGTTTCCTTTTCCCCAGTCACTGTATGCATGGCCGGAGCGACCCGGCGCCATGCTGGATAGGCGCCGGACATCCCCCCGCTCCCCCCTATACAGATTGGCAGCGTTCATACAGTTCATGCATGAATGCTGCCAATCTGTATAGCGGGGAGCAGGTGGATGTCCGGAGCCTATCCAGCATGGTGCCAAGCATCCCCCTGCTCCCTGCTATACAGATTGGCAGCATTCATACAGGAGTGCTGCAGCAGCTCATACAGGAACTTCCTGTATGCAGAACGAGCACCGCAGAAGAGGAAGGAAAGTGGTAAGTAAAATGGGGAGAGGCTGGAGGCACATTATGGGGAATACTGAGGGGGACTGGAGGCACATTATGGGGAATACTGAGGGGGACTGGAGGCATATGATGGAGAATACTGATGGGGACTGGAGCCATATGATGGGGAATACTGAGGGGTACCGGAGGAATATTATGGGGTATACTGAGGGGGACTGGAGGCATATTATGGGGCATACTGGGGGGGGCTGGAAGCATCTGATGGGGAATGGTTGTGGGTAGCGGCGTCCGGTGACTTCATCCAGTGGAACTCAGAACCTGGTGACTGCAGCATAGGGGGTAAGGTGGTTGTGGGCCCATATTACACCTGCCTTTTATGGTGATCTCTACACATTCCAAGGGACTGAGAATTCCACTTAGGAAGAAAGTCTTTTTTACTATGAGTTTTTATCTGTTTTTAATAAAGATGTGGAATTATATCTATTAAGGCTTTTTTTTTATTGCTGTGAATATTGGCATCTGGAATAAAGGAAAAAGAATTGCCTCCAGTTAATATGTCATTTCTATGAGTTACTATACAAGAGAAGGAGTTGGTGAGTGGCTGACCATTTAAAAGATCCGCTGGCCCAGTGTTGTTGACGTATTACACGAAGGACTCTGTACCCTATCTGCCCTTCTTTTCTTTTTTGGTGAGAAAAAGTGGAAGAAGGAGGGAATTGAATCATAAACACTACTGGAGAAATTGCACCTTGATGTGGACCTACTACTTACAAGCTAAAACACAAGAGTAGGAGCAGGTGAGTGCACACATGGCTATATAGTGGATGTCTTCTATCATTTGACATATTGCACGAGGGTTTCCGTGCCCTGTTCTCTTTATCTTTCCCTGGGCTCAGCTGTCCGGCGAGGAGGGGAAGGCAAGAAGGAGGAGAGGAGACAGTGTGACATATGTGTTATATGCATGAGACAAGGCATAAGCTTTGTAAGTAGAATATTCCAGAGATGGGGGTCTCTGGTTTGAACATACTATTGGTATTTTCTCTTTTTTGGGTACCTGGATGAGATTTAAGAAGGTTGGAAGGTGAAGAGAAGAACGTTCATCCCCGCAGGCCTATAGGTACGTCCTCAATATAAGGAAGAAGGAAAAAGCCGCCAAATATAAAAACAACAAGATCTGGACTTTCCTTATAAAGACTACCTGCTCAATTTTATTTTAAATATTTGGTGAGTGCAGTTGATATTACAGTGGATTTATTGTCGTTTATATTATAGGAACTCGTGTTTGATTCCTGTTTTTGGGGTGGAGGGGAAAACACCCCCACACTGTATACTATTGCGGCTTACTTGGAAGCGCTAAAAAGTGTGGCCTACTTTTTGATATTCCTACAGGTAAATGTACACCAGTGGATGTGTCATATCGCTGACTGTAAATACACACCCAGGTGTCTAGACAAAGGTGAGTGTACACCAGTGGATGTGTCATATCGCTGACTGTAAATACACACCCAGGTGTCTAGACAAAGGTGAGTGTACACCAGTGGATGTGTCATATCGCTGACTGTAAATACACACCCAGGTGTCTAGACAAAGGTGAGTGTACACCAGTGGATGTGTCATATCGCTGACTGTAAATACACACCCAGGTGTCTAGACAAAGGTGAGTGTACACCAGTGGATGTGTCATATCGCTGACTGTAAATACACACCCAGGTGTCTAGACAAAGGTGAGTGTACACCAGTGGATGTGTCATATCGCTGACTGTAAATACACACCCAGGTGTCTAGACAAAGGTGAGTGTACACCAGTGGATGTGTCATATCGCTGACTGTAAATACACACCCAGGTGTCTAGACAAAGGTGAGTGTACACCAGTGGATGTGTCATATCGCTGACTGTAAATACACACCCAGGTGTCTAGACAAAGGTGAGTGTACACCAGTGGATGTGTCATATCGCTGACTGTAAATACACACCCAGGTGTCTAGACAAAGGTGAGTGTACACCAGTGGATGTGTCATATCGCTGACTGTAAATACACACCCAGGTGTCTAGACAAAGGTGAGTGTACACCAGTGGATGTGTCATATCGCTGACTGTAAATACACACCCAGGTGTCTAGACAAAGGTGAGTGTACACCAGTGGATGTGTCATATCGCTGACTGTAAATACACACCCAGGTGTCTAGACAAAGGTGAGTGTACACCAGTGGATGTGTCATATCGCTGACTGTAAATACACACCCAGGTGTCTAGACAAAGGTGAGTGTACACCAGTGGATGTGTCATATCGCTGACTGTAAATACACACCCAGGTGTCTAGACAAAGGTGAGTGTACACCAGTGGATGTGTCATATCGCTGACTGTAAATACACACCCAGGTGTCTAGACAAAGGTGAGTGTACACCAGTGGATGTGTCATATCGCTGACTGTAAATACACACCCAGGTGTCTAGACAAAGGTGAGTGTACACCAGTGGATGTGTCATATCGCTGACTGTAAATACACACCCAGGTGTCTAGACAAAGGTGAGTGTACACCAGTGGATGTGTCATATCGCTGACTGTAAATACACACCCAGGTGTCTAGACAAAGGTGAGTGTACACCAGTGGATGTGTCATATCGCTGACTGTAAATACACACCCAGGTGTCTAGACAAAGGTGAGTGTACACCAGTGGATGTGTCATATCGCTGACTGTAAATACACACCCAGGTGTCTAGACAAAGGTGAGTGTACACCAGTGGATGTGTCATATCGCTGACTGTAAATACACACCCAGGTGTCTAGACAAAGGTGAGTGTACACCAGTGGATGTGTCATATCGCTGACTGTAAATACACACCCAGGTGTCTAGACAAAGGTGAGTGTACACCAGTGGATGTGTCATATCGCTGACTGTAAATACACACCCAGGTGTCTAGACAAAGGTGAGTGTACACCAGTGGATGTGTCATATCGCTGACTGTAAATACACACCCAGGTGTCTAGACAAAGGTGAGTGTACACCAGTGGATGTGTCATATCGCTGACTGTAAATACACACCCAGGTGTCTAGACAAAGGTGAGTGTACACCAGTGGATGTGTCATATCGCTGACTGTAAATACACACCCAGGTGTCTAGACAAAGGTGAGTGTACACCAGTGGATGTGTCATATCGCTGACTGTAAATACACACCCAGGTGTCTAGACAAAGGTGAGTGTACACCAGTGGATGTGTCATATCGCTGACTGTAAATACACACCCAGGTGTCTAGACAAAGGTGAGTGTACACCAGTGGATGTGTCATATCGCTGACTGTAAATACACACCCAGGTGTCTAGACAAAGGTGAGTGTACACCAGTGGATGTGTCATATCGCTGACTGTAAATACACACCCAGGTGTCTAGACAAAGGTGAGTGTACACCAGTGGATGTGTCATATCGCTGACTGTAAATACACACCCAGGTGTCTAGACAAAGGTGAGTGTACACCAGTGGATGTGTCATATCGCTGACTGTAAATACACACCCAGGTGTCTAGACAAAGGTGAGTGTACACCAGTGGATGTGTCATATCGCTGACTGTAAATACACACCCAGGTGTCTAGACAAAGGTGAGTGTACACCAGTGGATGTGTCATATCGCTGACTGTAAATACACACCCAGGTGTCTAGACAAAGGTGAGTGTACACCAGTGGATGTGTCATATCGCTGACTGTAAATACACACCCAGGTGTCTAGACAAAGGTGAGTGTACACCAGTGGATGTGTCATATCGCTGACTGTAAATACACACCCAGGTGTCTAGACAAAGGTGAGTGTACACCAGTGGATGTGTCATATCGCTGACTGTAAATACACACCCAGGTGTCTAGACAAAGGTGAGTGTACACCAGTGGATGTGTCATATCGCTGACTGTAAATACACACCCAGGTGTCTAGACAAAGGTGAGTGTACACCAGTGGATGTGTCATATCGCTGACTGTAAATACACACCCAGGTGTCTAGACAAAGGTGAGTGTACACCAGTGGATGTGTCATATCGCTGACTGTAAATACACACCCAGGTGTCTAGACAAAGGTGAGTGTACACCAGTGGATGTGTCATATCGCTGACTGTAAATACACACCCAGGTGTCTAGACAAAGGTGAGTGTACACCAGTGGATGTGTCATATCGCTGACTGTAAATACACACCCAGGTGTCTAGACAAAGGTGAGTGTACACCAGTGGATGTGTCATATCGCTGACTGTAAATACACACCCAGGTGTCTAGACAAAGGTGAGTGTACACCAGTGGATGTGTCATATCGCTGACTGTAAATACACACCCAGGTGTCTAGACAAAGGTGAGTGTACACCAGTGGATGTGTCATATCGCTGACTGTAAATACACACCCAGGTGTCTAGACAAAGGTGAGTGTACACCAGTGGATGTGTCATATCGCTGACTGTAAATACACACCCAGGTGTCTAGACAAAGGTGAGTGTACACCAGTGGATGTGTCATATCGCTGACTGTAAATACACACCCAGGTGTCTAGACAAAGGTGAGTGTACACCAGTGGATGTGTCATATCGCTGACTGTAAATACACACCCAGGTGTCTAGACAAAGGTGAGTGTACACCAGTGGATGTGTCATATCGCTGACTGTAAATACACACCCAGGTGTCTAGACAAAGGTGAGTGTACACCAGTGGATGTGTCATATCGCTGACTGTAAATACACACCCAGGTGTCTAGACAAAGGTGAGTGTACACCAGTGGATGTGTCATATCGCTGACTGTAAATACACACCCAGGTGTCTAGACAAAGGTGAGTGTACACCAGTGGATGTGTCATATCGCTGACTGTAAATACACACCCAGGTGTCTAGACAAAGGTGAGTGTACACCAGTGGATGCTCCTAAACATTCAGTGCCTAATTGGATTGAGATACGTTAGAATTACCCATAAACTGTGAGTTTCTATAGTAAGGTTAAGCAACACAGGCAACTCACCATTCAGACAGATCATTTCCAGTGAACAGGCTTAACGGCTTGTTGTTTTATATGTTACCTTATGACCACCCACTTTAAACTGGGCACATGGCCAACCAGTTCTGCTTGGGGCAAAAAGAACACAAAGCACAAACTAATATTAATAAAAAGTCCAAACATTCCCTCTGTAAAGTAATTTGATTATAACTGACGTATGTGGTATATATTTAAAATAAAATGAATGGTCCCTGAATAAATATCGAAAAACCTTTGGAATATTTAGGATTGATAAGCACCTCCGCAAAACCTTATCTAACCAAACATTGGTGATGAGGACAGAGGACAAGTAAGAGGTCACCACTGCATCAACAATAGCGGGTGCCAGTTCATTGCTGCTCGGTTAATGGGAAATAGAAAATATAAGTAAAGTCCAAAATGTTAGAAATGCGTGCTGACAATATTTCCTAGTACAATGTTGAAATGTATCTAAATATCACTCTAGCTCTGATTAGCAGACTGTCTAGGATAGAGATATTGAAATATCATTACAGTATTGGCTGTCAGGGGTGTAGCTGGGATTAATAGCATGCGGAGCAAGTGAATGCTACGACACCCTCCAACTCTGTCCTCCCATAGTGTAGTGAGCATGTTCCCTAACATTTGCTGGCTAAAAGGAAGTGTTGTTTTTAATTACATAAATATTGATTGTTAGATTCATCTCTTCGTGCCTCGCATTTATTCTTACTGCACTAAATAAAGTCTTTGATAAAGTCTGCTGGTACAGACGAAACGCGTCAGTAGAAACATATAAGTTAAGCTTTTAGACAATTGGAGTCTTTCACAAGTGACTGTTTAACGGAGAGAAGTCTGCCTGCAATATTTGAGGTACTGCACAGTAAGGAGGGATGGCCACCCTATTGAAAACGGGGATTGCATTTGCTGCACAGCTCAATACTACGAGGCACAGCCTCTTACCTGGACAGACACGATCAGGAGACTGCACGTGGAACCGAAGTCAGCAAGGAGGAGGAGGCGGACCGCATCACACCTTTGAGAAAGTGTTACAGCGAAATGCGCGTCAAGTGGTCTGTGATGCGATCCGCCTCCTCTTTCTTGCTGACTTCGGCTCCACGTGCAGTCTCCTGATCGTGCCTGCTTCATACTTACCATCGGTGACCACGAGGGAAAGCTAGCTGCTCTGCGGAGTGAAGCACCACCGTGAGGTGGCTCTTACTATTTTTTTCCAGTTCTTGTTTATTTTTGACAGTAGGGGAAGTTTTGTGGTCCGATATAATAACGGTGATGCTGCTACAAATTACCGCTACTCTCAGGACATTTTGGATTCGGATTAGATAAAGCCTATGGGCCGTATCCAGAACTACGGCCGTCTTCCATAGTAATTTACTGAACAGTAGCTACTGCACATGCGCAGTAGCTATTGTACGTAATCTGCGTATCGTTTCGATACGTAGATTGCGTATATGTGGTCACTGGTGTGTTCAGTGAATTACGGCCGTCTATGGAAGATGGCCGTAGTTCTGGATACGGCCCTATGTCTCAGTATACCAAGTTTATTTGTGTGGTGTGTACATTTGTTAACTTGGAAAGTTGGTAACGTAGTTCACAATATAGATACTTTGTGGCTCAATATATGAACAATAAATATTACTTCTGATTACCACTATTGTTGGGACACCATGGAGTCTGATTATGTAAAAAGTCTATTTCTTTGATATATAACATTTGAGAATCTGTAAAGCTGGTAATACTAACATTGACTAATATATACTTATAAATGTTATTATATTTTGTCAAGGAGATGAGGTAGCTGGACCTGCATTTTTATTGATACGTTCTTGTATTGATGTAGCTACTTTTTTTAACTTAAATTTCGCTGTATTTGTTACAATAAAAACACTATTTTGCAACTTGAAATCAGTCTAGACATTTGTGCAGCTATTCATATACGGCTCTGTATTTCTTCTTTTGGGTTTATTTGTTTTGCCGTATTGGTAGCACTGTCTTGTTATTGAGTATTTACAACCTAATAAATCTCACTATCTAGCGCTAGAACCTATTTTGATTTTGGTATACAATCTTTAAACTTTAATTCCCCCTTCAACTGTGCTGATTACTCAATCTGAAAATCTATTCTCCAGCAGATTTCTCATTTAGTCTAATACTTGTGTATATGAGCTCTTATTTTTATGTGTTTCAATTTATTTAATTGATTAAAGCTTTTATGTATAATATTGGAATAAATCTTCAACTTCAGGTTGCCGTTTGTTACTTTCACCAGAACCAGAG
>WWET01001379.1:369359-380171 GCA_011038615.1 Limnodynastes dumerilii | reverse complement strand
TGTCCCTTTTACATTACACATCTCTCTCCCTGTCCCTTTTACATTACACATCTCTCTCCCTGTCCCTTTTACATTACACATCTCTCTCCCTGTCCCTTTTACATTACACATCTCTCTCCCTGTCCCTTTTACATTACACATCTCTCTCCCTGTCCCTTTTACATTACACATCTCTCTCCCTGTCCCTTTTACATTACACATCTCTCTCCCTGTCCCTTTTACATTACACATCTCCCTCCCTATCCCCCTTACATTTACACATCTCTCTCCATGTCCCTTTTACATTACACATCTCTCTCCCTGTCCCTTTTACATTACACATCTCCCTCCCTATCCCCCTTACATTTACACATCTCTCTCCATGTCCCTTTTACATTACACATCTCTCTCCCTGTCCCTTTTACATTACACATCTCCCTCCCTATCCCCCTTACATTTACACATCTCTCTCCATGTCCCTTTTACATTACACATCTCTCTCCCTGTCCCTTTTACATTACACATCTCCCTCCCTATCCCCCTTACATTTACACATCTCTCTCCATGTCCCTTTTACATTACACATCTCTCTCCCTGTCCCTTTTACATTACACATCTCCCTCCCTATCCCCCTTACATTTACACATCTCTCTCCATGTCCCTTTTACATTACACATCTCTCTCCCTGTCCCTTTTACATTACACATCTCCCTCCCTATCCCCCTTACATTTACACATCTCTCTCCATGTCCCTTTTACATTACACATCTCTCTCCCTGTCCCTTTTACATTACACATCTCCCTCCCTATCCCCCTTACATTTACACATCTCTCTCCATGTCCCTTTTACATTACACATCTCTCTCCCTGTCCCTTTTACATTACACATCTCCCTCCCTATCCCCCTTACATTTACACATCTCTCTCCCTGTCCCTTTTACATTACACATCTCCCTCCCTGTCCCCCTTACATTTACACATTTCCCTCCATGTCCCTTTTACATTACAAATCTCTCTCCCTGTCCCCCTTACATTACACATCTATGTGAGGGAGTGGACAGAAACTATGGACGGTTTCCCTGGACCACAGAGACAATAGCAATAAATCATGAGGAAACCTTACACCCTGGTACAGTGCCCCTGGTGCATTGTATTATAGAGCCTCCTTGGTACAGTATCCCAGGTGCACTGTATTATAGAGCCTCCTTGGTACAGTATCCCAGGTGCATTGTATTATAGAGCCTCTCTGGTACAGTTTCCCTTGTGCTTTATAGTATAAAGCCTTTCTGGTGTATTATACTGTAGATACCCTGGGGCATTTTATTATAAAGCTGTCCTGGTGCAATGTCTCTGGTACACAGTATAAGAGCCTCCCTGGTGCATTGTACTGTAGGGTCCTTGATGTAGGGGGGAAGATCTAACTTGCAGGTCCCTATAAAAGACGCAGTTGTCTGCAGGAGGTGTAACTTCTTTTCCTTTCATTCTCCTTCTCCTGAGTTTTCCCACCCTCTCTCCCTGTGTTGCCGCATTGCTCAGATGGGCCAATGTGCTTGTGTGGTTTCTGACTAGTAGAAGGCTTTAGCAGGGCAGCGGTGCTTCTCCTGTGCCAGGATGGCACCTGGTGGTGATTCAGTGAAATGATGCCGGAATGGTGTGCAGTTTAATCTCGTCTACAGCAGGCAGTCTACGTGGCGTATTCCTGTCGAGGCTGTTGAGATAGTTCATTTATTTCTTCCATGTTTTCTGCTTTGCTTGCTGAACTGCTCTGTGGCAGCTATTACAAATAAATTAAATGAATCCACAAATGAAGACGATGTTTTCATTATTTAATTAAATAAAAAACAAACAAATATTTTATCTCAATTTTAATTTAAAAAAAATATACAAGTCATGGTGAACTATTCAGTTGGTTTAAATAATGTTTTGTTTTTAAGTTAGACAGTTTAATATTTGTTTATTGTTGTGTAGGCCTGTGGGCCTTTCATTGACTAAAATCTCCCGCCAGTCACTTACATCAGCCCTCAGCTGGTGCAGGAAGCTCAGGGAAACATGGCAGCTGTTGTGCTTGCAGCTGAACCAACACGCAATCTTTCTCCTGTTAATATAGTAGAACACCCTGTTCCAGAGCGTGCAGAAACTAACACAGGCAGATCAGTCACTTAGCGGTCGCTCGCTCACTCGCGCTCGCACGTTGCCATTTTGTTTGCAAGAATAGAATTGAGCTTTCCTATTGTGCAATATATTTTATTGGGTAAGCAAAAAGTACGAACCAACTGCAGTAATACACATACACAAATGTAGCCTAAGGTCAGGCCAAAGCTGGTATTGAACTGCAAAGTTATATAGGGTAATTACAGTTTTAAAGATTGTATACTAATTCTTAGTTGCCCAAAAAGGATTTTACAGGTCTGGAACAGAAGTGGAAGGATCACATCAGTGCTTGAAATGTCCCGTTAATTTCTTTAATCATCTGGCCGGCCAAAATGCTTGTTTTTCTTGTGGCTCGGAGGCCACACAGCCTGAGGAAGGTCAGACCACCTGTCTATGCCAAGGTGAAGGCAGAGTGTTTCAGGTAATGAACTAAAACACTTGTAATACTTTTTAATATTTATACTACACAAAAAAGTAAATAAAATGTTTACCCTTTACACAGACGGCCACGCTTCTGCTGTGTCCTGCTTCACACACTCCAAGAGTCAGATTTACTAAGCAGCAGGTTTGGAAAGGTGGAGACATTGCCCATAGCAACCAATCAGAGTTTAGCTGACATTCTCTATTCTGTAAAATGAAATTGAAAGCTAGAATCTGATTGGTTGCTATAGGCAACATCTCCACTTTTCCAAAACCGCAGCTAACCTGAATGTAGGGACACTGGGGGACGTCCCCTCCAGTGTCCCTACGGCGCTGCTACGGACGCCCGATCGTGGATCGGGCGTTGCCGTAGCGACGCCGGGCAACATCTGCCCAGCACATGCGCAGATCGGCTTTTCAGCGACGGCGGGCGTAGGTCTGGATCAGGCCCATTGCCCATAGCAACCAATTAGAGTTTAGCTGACATTCTCTATGCTGTAAAAAGCTAATTAAAAGCTAGAATCTGATTGGTTGCTATAGGCAACATCTCCACTTTTCCAAAACCGCAGCTTAGTACATTCAAACACGAGTGATCTACCCGTAGCCCAACGAACTTAACCTTACCGGTAAGGTCTATTATTCACAATATTGGGGTGGCTTTTGTTTGGGACTCTCAGCTTCATTCCGTTATTTATCAGCATAACAGCAGAGCGGCACTTCAATTCATACCCCCAGCCACTGACTGTGACTTATTGGGCCACGTATGAACCTGCCTTTCTAACCCCGATTCCACTGTATTGGGCACCTATTTACGTTCTAGATACATTTAGCAGCAACTGTTTTTTGACCCACTTCCCCGGCAAATTACCTACACAGCATATTTATTGTAGTATTGGCTGGCCACCTATTGCATTGTATCTTATCTTTAACTTTAAGGGCCAGATTTACTAAGCTGCGGGTTTGGAAGATGTTGCCCATAGCAACCAATCAGATTCTGGCTGACATTCTCTAATATGTAATAGGAAAGTGAAAGCTAGAATCTGATTGGTTGCTATGGGCAACATATCCACTCCCCTTGCATCCAAATAGGCAGCTGACAGACTCCAGTGCCTCCAATCTCTGAACCCACAATATCCCTCACTTTTAGCGCTGGATATCAATTTTTTTTGTACCTGGATATGCAGCGCTTGAGAAAACTTTTTAGCAAAAAGCATGAGTTTTCCAATCGTAGGGAAAAAACTTGATCGGCGCTAAGGAGACATTTTCCGAGGACTGGAAATCGTGTCCACGCCTGCAATGTACGAGGATGGAGTTCTGGATCTGGAGGAGGGTTGTTGACTTTCTATTTCTTCCCTCTGGGAGATCTCGGAGAGAAGAGAGAGATACCGGTAGGGGTAGGGATTAATGGGGCAATTTATGCAAATCATGTCCTAAAGCTCCGCCCCCTGCCCATCAACTCTACTATTCATAGTGTTACTGGGGTGGGACGGGACTTGATGATGCAAATTATGTAAGCAAGCCACGCCCCATCAGGACTTGCAGTACTGCTAAGCAGGGAGATGGGACTTGACACCGTGATTTGCATAAACTTACTGCCTCAAGTCCGTTGCAGAAGATGTGCCTGCTCTGACACAGCAATTCTCAGCTCCTTCTAGCACTGCAACGTCACTTGCCTGAGGACGTCTTTGTACTGCAAGGAGCGGAGAATCCCTGTTCCTCTGTAGGTGAAAAGAGAATAGCGTTAGTAACTTTCCATCAGCAGCCAGTCACTAGGGTACTTTTAGGGTTACATTTTATATATTCTTTATTAAAATAAAGTTGTTAATTATTAAAATACAGCAATTTTAAATAGTTTGGTGAGCAATCTATTCATTAATGGGCACTAGAATAGTACATACACTCTTCACTTTACTGATTCTTTTATTTCTTCTTCAGGTGTCTGATGGAGGACACAAAATTGTAACTCATATGCCCCCCATTTTTCTATATCCATTTTAGATGGACCCAGCCTCCTTTTGTGCTGCCTTATATGTGGCCAGCCTCCTTTTGTGCTGCCTTATATGTGTCCAGCTTCCTTTTGTGCTCCCTTATTTGTGCCACCTTATATGTGCCCAGCCTCCTTTTGTGCCACCATTTATGTGCCCAGCCTACTTTTGTGCCACCATATATGTGCCCAGCCTTCTTTTGTGCTTCTTTTATTAAAGAACAATCTAAACTCTCACTTACCTTTTCCCACTTGCTCCTTCCTCTGTGGAGCAGTGAAGAATGACGTCATTCAGGTTAACTGTACTGGATATACAGGGCTCCTACGGAAGCCCTGTAGGACCAAATATATTCCAATGAATAACGCTAAATAGCGTTATTCAATGAAAAAGATTTGGTACTACAGGGCTCCCATAGGAGCCCTGTATATCCAGGACGGTTAAGCTGAATGATGCTGGCTGCATCTGTTATCTGATGCGGCCGGTGTCTGTGTGAGCCACGGCCTATGTGACCGCGGCTCAGGGGAGGGCTGCATGACCTAAAGGGGGGCTGCTTACTGGGCACCCCCCTTTAAGTCATCTAGGGGCACACTGCTCGCTCGCCCCTAGAAATGGCCCTGGATAGATAGATAGATAGATAGATAGATAGATAGATAGATAGATAGATAGATAGATAGATACCTGTGCCAATACTATCCCATACTATTACTCACACACTGCCATACTATCCCTCACACAGTGCCATACTATCACTCACTCTGCCCATACTATTACTCACACTTCCCATACTATCCCTCACACAGTGCCATACTATCACTCACACTGCTCATACTATTACTCACACAGTGCCATACTATCCCAACACAGTGCCATACTATCCCTCACACAGTCCATACTATCACTCACACCGCCCATACTATCCTTCACACAGTGCCATACTATCCCTTACACAGTGCCATACTATCACTCACTCTGCCCATACTATTACTCACACTTCCCATACTATCCCTCACACAGTGCCATACTATCACTCACACCGCCCATACTATCCTTCACACAGTGCCATACTATCCCTCACACAGTGCCATACTATCACTCACATTGCTCATACTATCCCTCACACAGTGCCATACTATCACTCACTCTGCCCATACTATTACTCACACAGTGCCATACTATCCCAACACAGTGCCATACTATTACTCACACAGTCCATACTATCACTCACACCGCCCAAACTATCCTTCACACAGTGCCATACTATCAGCCACACTGCCCATACTAACACTCACACTGCCCATACTATTACTCAAACAGTGCCATACTATCCCTACACAGTGCCATACTATCACTCACACTGTCCATACTATTACTCACACAGTGCCATACTATCACTCACAATGCTCATACTATTACCAGTATGCTTTATTATGCATATTTGATTCTTATTGTTATACATATTTGTTGTTACTGTTTATTGTTTGTTAATAAACATAAGGGCTCGTAGATCTCTTCATTAGGTAATTGTGGGTGACGGTACCATTATGGTTGGGTCTTTGAGGCTAAGCCGACTGACTCAACATTAGCATGTTTAAGCTGTTCCCCGATGCAGCATTCTGTACATAGTTCATTCTCCGCACTGGAGGTGGGGCCTCTACTCATGTGCACAAGGTACTCAAGGTGGGTGGGATTAGGCATATAAATTGTACAGTAAGGGCTTGGCCACGCCCTTACATACAGATCAGTATTACACATGGAAAGGTTTTCACGCAAAATACTTAAGGTAGGGTCCTATGCACAGATCCAGCATCCGTTCATAGGAGACCAGGAGAGTGCTCTGTTCTCCTGTGTGTGGGATGAAAGATAGCAAAGTCCATACTGTAGCCTCCAAAATGGAGGCTAGTATATGGATTTAATCCTTAACTCTGGATCTGGATCAAGATTCCTACCATTTAGCTGTAGCAGCTGCACCAACTGTAGTTACACCACTGTCTACTACCAGTATTAGTAATGATGATTGTGAACGGAGACATATTGCAATTGAGAGACTGAACAAAACACAGAAACAAGTGTAAGGTCATGATGTTTAATACGTGCCCAGGACACGGGACCAAATTCAGACATCCAACAAATTGGTGTGTCCAGCGCACAAATCGTAGCTACCTGATCAGAACACAATGCACTTGATCCAGGCTTCCAACTAATGACACATCACATAGCTACCGACAAGGAGGCCAAGTTGATTTGGAAATTATGAGAGGTTTCATAGCACAATGCACAGAATAGGTGTGGAATCATGTACAACCGATCCAAAGTTTCTGAACTGACGCCATTTTAAATGCAAATAAATCGGAAAAGTTAATTGGGTCCTTGAGAATGAGGGGAGTGGTTATGTAGCACATTTGTCTGAGCGGAGGGTGACAGGCTCTGGATGAGTAAGACAGGGTGGAGCCAGGCGAGACTGGGGGTGGAGCTGAGTAGGAACGGCACAAGACCGTCTGCCTGACAGCTTATAACTGTGTTCGGCACTCTATGAATGTTGAGCGCTGTTTATAAATACATTGCCAGCAGCATTCATTCATAGATTACAGAGCATTGATTTAAGCTGTCACTACTTCTGAAAGCTTGCTTAGAGCACAGGGGGAGTGACTGTCATCGCCCCTTCTCCCTCCAGGCCCCATAGCAGCCGTACCACTTGTACCATGGTAATTACATCCATGGACTGGATACAGCAGGAAGATCTGCTGTTGGTTCCCTAATCATGCTACGTTTAGTGATCTGAACACAGACCAATCGGATCTTAGGATCTGGTCCAAGATTCTCATTTTCCATATCTATAAAACTTGTCTAGTTGACTCAGTTCTTCACGCACTTGATCTAACTCCACGTCTTCATCAAACACTTTCATCAGAACCTCGCTATAGCGGATAATTATTTCAACCAAGTCCTCTTTTTCCAATTCCGTGGTTTCTTGCTGCTTTGTCGGTTCCAGCTCCTTGTGGAAATCCTCTTTAAAGGACTTAAGCCTGTCAATCAGACTATTTATATTCATAACAGACTTCCAATTATCTTTATGTTTTATAACAACAGATTTCACCTGATTAAAGAAGGTCACATAATACTTTTCAATCTCTTTAAGCGCCTGATTACAATAGGGTTCAACTTCAGGTCTCAAATCTGAAATTGTTCTGCTTAAGCTTGATGCAAACTCATTAACAATGGGGAGAACATCCTTCTTGTAAACTGGGAACTTCTTTGTCAATTCCACATTCATTTCATCACAGATGTCCATGAGCTCTTTAGTCGTGTTATAAAACAAATGTATAGTGCTCATCGCTATACTATCCAATCTACCAGAAATATCCAGCCTGTCAGAGGAAAAAGGGAAAAACTGAATTATAGAATTAGAGTGAGTGCAAAAATAGTGCTACCTGTTAGATAAAACAGTATTCAAGAGATGGGAAAGATTGTCTCCTCAATATCAGAAGATGGAACATCAAGGTTGGAGTAAACACAACTTAATGGGATGTCTGGCATCACTAATTTTATTTGAGGGTGTGTATGGAGGTTATCTAGACCATGCATAGGAAATATCTTGCACTACAATTGATAGAAAACTACAAGTTCCATCATGCTTTGGCAGTGATCAGCTATGCTTATACCAGACCTTGCCAACCTGTGGCAATCCAGGTGTTGTGAAACTACGAATCCCAGCATGCTTTATCTGCATAGGCATAACTAATACCTGACAAGGCATGCAGGGATTCGTAGTTTCACAGGTTTGGAGAGACACAGGTTGGCCAGGCTTGGCCTACACTGTTAGAACATGCTGGGAGTCCAGATAGGCTGTTACGTGTTGCTGAATGGACATTTAGAAGTTACCCTTAGGAGAATTCCATATAAAAGAAAGTCCAGTAGATTTTTTAAGGATTTTAACCAATAGCTTAATGAAAACAAAGGCAATAGATTAAATAAAAGATTAAAATGAAAAGCAAAATTACAAACATTTGATATACATAAGCAATCATTAAATGACATGATCAGATAAATGGAGGAGATTCCTGTATTGTACTGTAGACCTACAGCCCTGTGTGCCAGTATTTATGATTTGAGTTATGGATGATGGTAAATAATAAGGTTCAGCGATCTTACCGATCCTTTTTCTCAGACAAAAAGTTAGACAATAACTCTGCTCCAAACATTAAAGTGTGGTGGATGACACTTGTCAGCGATTCCTTTATCCCAGATTTTGATGGTTCGACTTCATCCTGCTGGGGAATTTGAAAGCCATGTGTACCTACAGAGTAAGCGTAATGGTTTATCATTGCAAAAGAATGATATAACCTTGGTACATTCAATAGCATTACAGAAAAAGACATGAAAATCCATAGGTATATAATAATATATATTGGAATGCTGTGTTATAATGTTGCAAATAGAAGTGATTTCCATCTTCAAGCGCCGCCCCCTTGGAACACTATGAATTACAGTAGCGCGGGACAAAGGGCAGGGCTTAATAACTTGATTTGCATAAATCGCGTCAATAAGCCCTGCTTCCATCCCAGATCTCCCAGCAGGAAGAGATAGACGTCAACTCTGAGAGAGTTACAGGTTACAGTAAAATCTACCATACTTCATAACTGTACAGGTATCTCTTTGGAGGGTCCACCTCTGCCTCCCTTTCACTAGTAATGTCCTACACCGATGCAAATAACATTATTAGAGCCGACTACTCTTCACTGAGGGGCTTTAGCTTATCTGTGATTTGAGTTAAGAGTAGGCACATGTAAAACAAATACAACAGAGGGCATATTCTTTGTCATACTCATCATATTAGAAATACTGTATTGCTGGATTCTATTGTTTGTGCACATCATAATAATTATTTTAAGGGCATGTGCATTCAGTGGAGGGATGATAAAACATCCTGTACCTCTCTGCTCTCAGAGCAGTGATCCCGAGGCCCATTGAGAAGAATTACAAAATACTCTGTATTAACTGGTTTATGACCAACTCTAGGGGAGGGGGCGCCATTTTTTTTTATAAACTTACACGAACAGCTGCACTATTGCAGGGGCGTCACAACTTTTTTTGGGGGGGGGGAGGGGGCGAGAATTTAGCTCTCCCACTAGCGCCCCCTCTCATCTTGCCCCACCCCGCTATGTCGAGAAGTAACTGTATTTGTGCTGCCAAAGGGGACATAGCTAACTCATTGTGGGCGTGGTCAAGCCATTGGGGATGTGGTCAACACAGGGCCGGCCCTAGCCAATCTGGTGCCCTAGGCAAGATTTTGGCTGCTGTCCCTTAGCAAAAAAAATCCTTAACTTCACAACTTTTCAACAATAATGTAAAAGAGGTATAATTTTTATTATTAACGCTTAGTTATATGGCTCCACAAATTGTCCACAGCACTTTTACATTCACATCAATCCCCTATAGGAGCTACATACTAAGTTCCCTAACACATATACATTAGGGTTTATTTAGTCAGCAGCCAATTAACCTACCAGTATGTTTTTTCCCCATCTAATACTATATCTACTGACTTCTCAATACAATAAAGAGAGATTTATAAAGACCACAATCCAATACAGAGAACATTCTACTGCCCAAAACCCAACAGAGAGACTTTGTTTTATTTTTTTACAGGCTTTTCTGTCTTAATTAAAGGTTTGTTTTGCTCTTTGTTTCCATATAGTTTTTCTGCCCTGTCTGTTTCCATCCATTAATTCTGCCCCTTTCTTGTGTGCCCACTCCGTGTCCATCCATTGCTTCTGCCCTTTCTTGTGTGCCCATGTAGCCTTTCTGCCCCTCCTTATCTCCATACATTGTTTCTGCGCCCTCATTGTGTGCCCACGTAGCATTTCTTCCACCTCCTTATGTCCATCCATTGTGTCTGTCCCCTTTTTGTGTCCATCCATTGTTTCTGCCCCTTTGTTTATCTATCCATTGTTTCTGCCCCCTCTTGTGTCCATCCATTGTTTCTACCCCTCTCTTTATCCATCCATTGTTTCTGTCCCCTCTTATATCCATCCATTGTTTCAGCCCCCTTTTTGTTTGCATGTACCCTTTCTGCCCCCCTCCTTATGTCCATCCATTGTTTCTGCCCCTCTGATTATCCATCCATTGTTTCTGCACCCTCGTGTCCATCCATTGTTTTCTTTTCCCCAGTCACTGTATGCATGGCCGGAGCGACCCGGCGCCATGCTGGATAGGCGCCGGACATCCCCCCGCTCCCCCCTATACAGATTGGCAGCGTTCATACAGTTCATGCATGAAT
>WWET01001379.1:317053-329451 GCA_011038615.1 Limnodynastes dumerilii | reverse complement strand
TAAATGAAATGAAATGTAGAAATTGAAAAGAATAGCTATATAGAGAAAATTCGAAAATAGAAATGTAGAAATAGAAGTATATTCTGAATAGTGAGCTTTATGAAATTGAATTGTTCGAAATTGAGAATATTAGCAATAGAGAATAATCGAATATACAACAATCGAAATAGAAATATAATCGAAAAGTGCATGTTTCGTAACCTATTGCATTCGAAATAGGGAACGGTAGAAATAGAGAAAATTCGAAATAGCGAACATTCGGAATAGCGAAAATTCGCAATTTAGTGTTCGAAATACAGATTTTCAAAATAGTGATTTTCTAAGCGGGGACTGCATACCGCAGGAGACACGTAATGGGAATACTGGGGGGCTGCAGACACATGATGGGGGATACTGGGGGGGCTGGAGACACATTATGAAAGATATTGGGGGCTGGAGACACATGGTGGGGGATACTGAGGTGCTGGAGAGACATAGGATAGGATATTGGGGGGGCTGGAGACACATGATGGGGGATACTGAGGAGCTGGAGAGACATTATGGGGGATACGGGGAGCTGAAGTCACATGATGAGGAATACTGGGAGCTGAAATGAATAGGGGGAGACACATGGTGGGGGATACTGAGGTGCTGGAGAGACATTATGGAGGATATTGGGGGGGCTGGAGACACATGATGGGGGATACTGAGGAGCTGGAGAGACATTATGGGGGATACGGGGAGCTGAAGTCACATGATGAGGAATACTGGGAGCTGAAATGACATGAATAGGGAATACTGGGAGACTGGAGACACATGATGGGGAATATTCTTTCCCGCCATTTTGATGGACATTTGACTACTGTAAGTATATGTTTGTAACATCTGTAAACTTAATGTAATGCAGGGAGCTTCTAAAAAAAACTTCCGAAATTTAATAATATGTAATATATATATGTGATACTAAAATGATACTCAACTGTTGACATTTTGACCTGTCGACATTTTTTTGAATGTTGGCATTACAACCGGATACCCACTGGACAAGACCAAACATTCTTATGAACTTGTGTTTACTTTGTGAACTATACATTATATAATTGAACTTGTTCTTACCTTTTTTTTCTTAGATCACATCAAAAGACTTTTAAGATGCAATAGATGTAAATGACAGTAAGAATATGTGTTGCAACAAGTTAGTTAGTTTCCAGAAACAGTATAAGGCAGTGGTTCCTAAACTTTCTCAGTTCGAGGCACCCTTAGGGTCTCCATATATTTTTTCAAGGCACCCCTAAGACAAAAATACAATAGGAAATAGAAACATTCCGTGGCACCCCGGTGAGAGCGTCGCGGCACCCCAGGAAGCCGCGGCGCACAGTTTGGGAACCACTGGTATAAGGGATTAAATAGGACTTTAAATTTTAGAAAAGCTAATTTTAATATGCTAAAGGAGCATATAAAAAGCATAGACTGGGATGCAGTTTAGAAAGGAAAAAATACAAAAGAAAAGTGGGCTATCTTCAAAATGATGTTAGAAACATATACACAGAAGTTCATTCCTATAGAAAACAAACATAAAAGAATCAAGTCTAAACCAATGTGGCTAAATAAAAAGGTTAGGGATGAAATGAAAAAAAAAAGAAGCATGCATTTAAATTGTTTAAATCTGAAGGAACTGAGGCGTCCTTCCATATCTATAAGGAATGTAATAAGAAATGCACGATTGGATGACTTTATCCTTATCTTTGCTGGGACGTAATGCAGTATTAAAAGGTGTATTGTTCCCTAAATTAGCGTATCTTATCCAGATGCTGCCTATCGCTTTATCTCCATCTGACATTGACCTTTGTATGAAGCAAGGTCAAGGCTGCAATTGAAAAGAAGAGAGGGCGGAGTGGGGTTCCCGGATGTTTGCACGTTTGTGATGGGAGCACATTTCCGATATATAACAGACTGGTTGTTTCACAGGGAGGTCTTCACCAATTTTAAACTAGAGCAATCATTGGTCAGCCCATATTCCTTGGGGCCTTACTCTATACTCCCAAAAAGTTAATTCCAGACCAGGTTAAAGAAAATATTTATTCAAAGATACATACAAAACTTGGTATCTTGAGAGAGAAACACACTATTTCAAGGTACAATACCATCTGGGGAAACTTAAACTTTAGCCCTAGTTTAGACAATGTACAGTACCTCGATTGGAGGAATAAAGGGATAAAAGCAATCTGTGATGTATTTGACCCAGGGGGAAGTCTATATTCATTTGACCAACTGAAGGCTAAATATGGGGTGATAAACAAACAATTTTATATGTATATTCAACTACGCCATTATGCTCAACAGTGCATGACATATGTAAGCTCCAATCCTAATCAAATTGACAAATTGCTCTCCTACTTGTACAACCATGTATTTCACATCCATTATGTCTATGAGGTATTGCTTGTTGCCGATGCTGACAAACTTTCGGAAAAACCACTTAGTGCTTGGGTTAAGGATGTGCCTGGGTTGGTATTGCCAGAAGACCCAATGAATCATTACGACACCGAGAGCTTTGGGCAGCACACAACTCCAAGAGACCCATTTTAAAACGCTCAATCGCGTGCATATCTCCCAGGCACAGAGGAAATATATGGTTCCTGATGAATCAGGGAAATGTTTAAAGTGTCGTGTGGACAACGCGACTTTTATCCATAATTTCTGGGAGTGTAGGAAGATTAAGAAATTTGGGGATAAGGTCCTCGTGTTCATAAACTCCATCCTCGCAACTCACTTGCCTAAGAGTTTTCTGGCTCTGATGTGGGCGCATTTCGGTGACTGGATAGACAGCCCTAAACTTAAAGAAAATTTGTCACTATTAGCGGTAGTTGTAACTGTTGCAAAACATGTTATACTGCAAAAGTGGAGTAAGGCATCTCCCCCTTTCCTATCCTTGGTTAAAAATGCATTATTAGAGCTAATTTACTTAGATAGGAGGTCTACCCTCCTAGATATTGATACAGGAGTCTCTGGGTTCTATAAAAAATGGGGAACCTATATAGAATTTCTACCCGCACATCAACGTACCCATATTAAGTCACTTTTTGACAACATGGTCACTGTTAAGAAATCTTGACTCTTAAGGCTTACATTGGTCAACCTGAAGGGGGGCCGGAGGAGTGGGACACACGTGGATCGCTGCTATGTGTATTGTGCAGTGTATTTCTTGTCTTTGTTTTTGTTGCTGTTTTTGTTTTTGTATTTGTCTTATTAAGTCAGCTCGTTCATGATTTCATACACGTTTTCTGAAACTTATTGATTGCCCCTCTGTCTGGTTTTATAACTGGGCCATCGCATTTAGTGAAATTGTCCAATGTTCAGCTTGCTGACTTGTGAGCAATCACGTTTTATTGGATTTGTTAACCTGATGCTCCTAAGAACTTTGTATGCCATTTCATAGTGTAACGAGTGCTCTGCTCTATTATGTCATCCTTCCAATACCATTTTGTTACCAGACAGGGTGTAATGACTAGATAAATCTATACAGGCACAAACTGTAATGTACATGTTCGGCTGTATGAAAAATTATGAAAATCAGTAAAAAAAAATGTTATTGAAAAAAAAAAAGAAATGCAAAAAGGAAATCAGATTAGTAAAAATAGAGACTGAAAAACAAGTTGCAAAAGAAACTAAGACAAACTATAAAAAGTTTTTTAAGTATATAAATGGCAAAAGGATCAAAAAAGACAATATAGGACCCCTAAAAAGTGAGATGGGTGGATTGATAAATGATGAAAAGGAAAAAGCAGAGGTATTAAACACTTTCTTTTCTTCAGTGTTTACTGGAGAGGAAGAAATGGTAGGAATAATAAATAAAAATGAAAATGCAACTGTACCATTACTTAATATTTGTTTTACAAAAGCAGAAGTCCAAAGGCGGTTGAAGAAAATTAAGATAAATAAAGCTCCTGGCCCTGACGGCATACACCCAAGGGTTCTAATGGAGCTACATTCAGAAATTGCTAGACCGTTGTTTTTAATTTTCATAGACTCAATTTCATCAGGCTGTGTACCAAGGGACTGGCGTATAGCAGATGTAGTGCCATTGTTTAAAAAGGGAATATGGTCATAATATGATATGATGAAAAGAAGGGCTAGGTTTGTGAAATCATTTAACAGGAAAGATGAAGATTTAATGAGTTGATCCCAGCTTGTTTGCAGACAGATCTGGCAAAGTGTGGAAGCTAGAAAGAGGGAATGGAGATAGGAGAAGTAACTGAGATTGGCATGGCTGACAGTTCAAAGTGATGAGATTAGTGGTGGTCAAAATTTAGAGCATGAGGTACAGGTTATGAGGTTAGCCACCTGGAAAAGAGAAATGGTGAAGAGGGAAAAGATGGTTTAGCAGGTTGCAGGAGCAAGAGGAATGATGTTAAAGAATAAGCAGTGGGTGAGATCAAGGATAGAGAGAGTGGTGTAGGCATGAAGAGGAGACAATGGAGATGGAAAGGGGAGGACAGAAACAGAGAAAGGACTGAGGAGAAGATAAAGGACTGCAACTAAAAAATAACCATGTTACTTGACCTTCTACTATGTCACCACATTCATGTTGTTGCTCTCCGTTTCTTTGGCCACTAATGTCACACACAATGGCTCATTCATTCCAAGCTGAGCTATAATTATATTAAAGGACTGAATCCCATCACCAAGGTGGATGCAGCTATTGCCTTTGCTTCACTTTCTTCCGTTCATCTTGCATCTAGTGCTGCTGTGACCATTGTCAATACAAAAACCTCCTCTCATTAAGAGCCTTCAATTCAAGTGGAAGTGTTTTATGTTAAGATTAGATCATCTAGGTTACTAATGGAAACAATATCATACTGATGTGAGCAAAGGAGGATTGGGAAATTAATGTGGCCCTGGAAAAAAAAATCTGCAAGAGGCCACATGTGGGTGGGATCAACTATTCCTGGGGTCCAAAAAAATATGTATACTGGATTGGTTTACTGACAAGTATTTCACATTCCAATAAAGAGATTTATAGTGACCTCTATGCAATGCAGGTAGACATTTCCACCCAAAACATACAGCATCCTAATGACCACCACCCAATACATACAGCATCCTAGTCACCACCACCAACTACATATAGCATCCTAGTGACCACCATCCAATACATACAGCATCCTAGTGACCAACACCCAATACATACAGCATCCTAGTGACCACCACCCAATACATACAGCATCCTAGTGACCACCACCAACTACATACAGCATCCTAGTGACTACCTCCAAATACTTACAGAATCAGAAAATTCACAGTAAGTTCTATCGCCAATCCGCCCCTGGATGTGAGCTAGAAAGCAAAGTGATGGAGACAGAGAAATTTGTATTTAAGTCATGATTTTTAATATGCAGAATTTCCCTTGGTGCACCTCTAAGCAATGTCACTGGGAATTTGTAGGTCATCAAGAATTTTATCCAGCTCCTCTTCACCACAGATCAGCTGCCTCACTGCTTCAGTGTACTTGCTGACTATATCAATCAAAGACTTATCAGTCTTTGATAACTCACTGTGTACCTGCACCTTTGCCTCCTCTAATTCACGGCGAATTTCTTCCTTAAAGGGTTCTAGGCTTGTGGTCAGCTTTCTTACAGCTGGAAGCGACATCCAGTTTTTTTCATCTTTTAGAAGGATAGACTTAACTTTATTAAACAAGGAAACATCTTGCTTCACGATCTTAGCAGACAACTGATCATAATAGGGTTTAATGTCATCCTTCAGATCATATAGCGTGTTAGTCATATTTGAGAAAAACTGAACAACAATAGGGACAATGGACTTCCTGTACACTGGGTACTTCTTAGTAATATCCTCGTCCACTTCTTTATAGGTTTCGTGTACATATCGAACAATGCCATCACCCACATCATAAATACTCTTCAGAAAGCTTAACACTCTTTTGTTTAAGACCAACCTGTAAGAATAGAAAAACAATACAATGATGCCCAGATATTCTCACCGTTTTTATATAAAGTAGATTAAACGATATCACCTTTGATAAGAAATATAGACCTACACAACTTCTAAGGTAAACAAATATGAAACAGAAACATTAAACATTCTAAATAGTGAGCTTCTTAATGAACACTCTACATGCTCTTAAATACATGCAGAATAAATGGTTGAAGTATAAAATCCTACACAAAGTAAAACGATGGATATAAACAAGAGTTTATAAAGTCATTGCAATCTAAAACTTAGTCCAAAAACAACAGTATGACTCCCTTTATTAGGGAGAGCCAAAGCCAAGAACTGATGCCTTATAACAGGGTTGGAGACAGAATTAAAGAGAAGGCATATACATGTGTGGATGAAACATTACAACAAAAGGTTAGTAAAAAGGAGAGAGGCTGGAAAAACATGGTGGAGAATACTGATGGGAGCTGCAGGCACATGATGGGGAATACTGAGGGGGGTTGGAGGCACATGATGGGAGACACTGAGGGGGGGGTTGGAGGCACATGATGGGAGATACTGAGGGGGGGCTGGATAATTTGCAGGACACCCATACACAAACCCTGGCACGCAGGGACCCCCCAGCGATGTAGGGACCGCCCCTGGTGACATAGGGACCGCCCCCGGTGATGCAGGGACTGCCCCTATGCTTTTTACTTTTCTCCCTGAAATGATTTTTCAAAAGTGTGCAACCATGACATAGACAGACAGACAGACAGACAGACAGATATTAAAAAACATTTGAAACATAAATGTTGATACATAAAATTGTACAATGCACTTACTGTGCATCTTTTTCTGATGGATCTGATGAAAACAGCTCTACTCCAAACACAAAAGAATGGAGAATGACATTTTTTATTGATTCCCTGACCTCAGGTTTTGGTGGTTCTGCTTCATCTTGCTGGGGAAGGTGGATGCCTTTTGCACCTGCAATAAGAATAAGGAATTCTTAGGGCCCGATTCAATTGTCTGCAAAGCTTGGTTGCAAAGCTTTTTTTTGCGAATTTACATTGCAGAGGAGCATATTAAAATCCGCAAATTTTTCTCAGAGTATTAGATGGGAATAGGCGCATTTCGCGCCTTTTTTACCGTCTTCGCGGGAAAATTGAATCGGGCCCTTAGTGTAATAAGCAAATTAGTGCCATCTCCAAACTCAAATGCTGAAAAAACTCTCTTTCGCATTCATCCAGACACAAGAGCAAGATTAGTTGTTCCTTTATCCTTATAATGAACACACAAATTAATTTCAGTTCTTATTTCTAGCTTCACTGATGTTAATCTTACAAAGTTTCTCACTTTTGTATATGCATTGTGATCCATTTAATCTTTGTATTGTTATTGCTAGGTAATTTTATAATATTTGGTCTGTGAAATCATAACCATCGTAAATAAACATTTATTTAAATGTTCATAATTTACTACTACGGCAGTTTAAATGACTATATGCTATTCATTTTAATGATAAAGTTAACAATGATTAGAATAAAATTATATATTATAGTTACCCTGATGTTTATATAGTCTCTGTATACTAAATTATATAGGCATTAACACTGCAGCATTTTAAAATAAATGTTTGGGGTACATGTACAGTACTATAGCAGTATATGTATATGTTAAGTAGATCCAGTACCTGATAGACCCAAAATCACCAATAGTAGCAGGAATTTCATGTTTAAAACTTTGAATTTCTCAGACCTGCAATACAGAAGAACATGTTTAGAAAAAAAAAACTCCACACTAGTAGGGCCACATTTACTAAGCTGCGGGAAGAAAAAGTGGAGATGTTGCCCATAGCAACCAATCAGATTGTAGCTCTCACTATCCTATTACATACTAGAAAATGTCAGCTAGAATCTGATTGGTTGCTATGGGCAACATCTCCACTTTTCCTTTCTCGCAGCTTATTAAATCTGGCCCTTTATCTTACAAACAAAAAAGTGTTACATAAATGCGCTCAGTTGCCACATCTTTAGTGATATCCCTTCACAATTACTGACAACGTCTACACCTTTCCTCCAGTTTTCATGCACGGTTGATCAATAATAATTATTTGCAGGAATAAAGTCTATTTGTCGTACTCATCTGTACTATTTGACTTTACTCATTTCTCCTGTTTTTATTCTTAAAAAGTCTTTGCACCACATATTACTAAACTTAATACACAGTCTATTCTCTGTATATAAGAACCCCAGCTACTATAATACTATACACACTTCCTCTTATGCCTACTACCTGTCCCTTCTCCTGGACACGCTACAAACTTATTGCCCTTAGATTCCTAAAACTTACAACTAGATGGATGAACTGTTAGCAATACCTGTATATTATGGGGATTTTATAGCAATGATAGCAAGACATTCAACTCACCGTTCAGATGAGAATCATTCCCAGTGATCGGCTTTCACTCCCAGTTGTTTTATATGTAACCCTCTGACCACCCACATACTGGGCACATACCCAACCAGTAAATCTAGGGGCAGGGTTAATTCAAAGTAAGTTCAAAAACATACACAAATGGACAAATACACTTGCTGTAAGGGCAATGAACTGAAGTCTCTGTAAAAGTAATGTAATTATAATGCCATGTTAAAATTAAGTGATGGTCAATGTATTATAAAAATATTTTCCATAATTTGCATTGATGCGTAATTCTACAAAACCTTGGACTCTATTACCAAACATTGGTGATGTTTACAGAGGACAAACAAAAGGAAACCGTTCGATACAGACTTTTAGGTGCCAAATATATCTCTGACTGGTTAATGTGAAATACAAGATATAAAAGATTCTATATGTTACAAATGTGTACTGCCAACTAAACCATAGTTGCTGACTCTCCCGGAATATCCGGGAGACTCCCAAACCTTGGGCAGGTCTCCCGGGAGTGCCGGCAAAGCTCCCGCAAGCCCCCAAGCCATCAATTACTATACTAATCCCTAGCATTACTAGGGATGTGCGGGGCTTGATGATGTCATCAAGCCCCGTCCATCCCCTGAAACGCTGGGGATTACAGGAGTGATTGACAGGGGTGGGGCTTAATGACGTAATTTGCATAAATCACATCATTAAGCCCCACCCCCCTGCAGAAATCCATGGCTTCCCTCTGGGTTCTCTAAAGAGTCTGCAACCCTGAACTAATCCCAGCTCAAGCTCTAATCCAAATAACCACATTACAGACATCCTTCGCTGGAGGTAATAAAGGGGCCTGGATCAAACTAAATTATTTCCTGTTTATTAGTTTTTATTATTATTATTGTTGAAGAATATTCAGTATGCTTTATGTAAAGCACATTATCTCCCTTCCCCCTTTAACCACATGGTAATAGTAGCAGTATCAGGACTGGCGCAATGCACTCCGTGGGGGCGTGCGGTGCATCCAGGCACCATGCTGGATAGGTGCCTCCGCTCATCCCCCTGCTTCTCAGAGCTGACATTTAGCCAGATCTGTGACAACTGTGAGAGCCAGCGCCGGTCCTCAATACAGCGGCACCAGTCTATGCTGTATGTAGATGGTAGATCCAAGTGGGCTAAAGGACCTCTGCTGATGTCTAGCCCATGTGACCAGTCACCTGATCAGAGGGAGGAGTCAGTGTTTCCTCCGTTTTACTGTCCTGGGCGCAGCAGCCAGACATGCTAGCACCAGTCCTGAGCAGTATAATGCTAATGGTAACTTGCCCCTAACTCACTACCTGAGATCCTATTCCAATTCACATATGTATACTGACCACTCAAAGACAAAAGGACTTCACCCACAAACATGGAGACACTTGGGGCTAGATTTACTAAGCTCCCGGTTTGGAAAAGTGGAGATGTTGCCCGTAGCAACCAATCAGATTCTAGCTGCCATTCTCTAGTATGTAATAGGAAAGTGAGAGCTAGAATCTGATTGGTTGCTATGGGCATCATCTTCACTTTTCCATACCTGCAGCTTAGTAAATCTGGCCCTTGGTGCTGGATCCATATCTCCTTACGACACCCTACTTATGCAAACAGAGTGCCGGAGAAAAGGGCGCATGCGCCCTCCAGATGAACTCAGTTCTGTTTGATAGTAGATCCCCTCCGCCTGCCAAAAGTACGTAAGGTGGGCGGGGAGAAGATATAAATTATACAGTATGGCCAGGGTTTAAGACATATGCGCGAATCAGCGGTTGTACAGACTGCTGATCCGCACGTCAGTGTTAGGGCTGCCTTATAGCAGCGTATCTGCCCTTAAGACCACACAAGAAAGGGGAGTGACGGGGAGATTACTCCCCTCTTCCGCATGTCAGAGAAACGTGCGGGGGGTCGGAGTCCGGTCTCTGGTGTTCAGGCAGGAAATGCAGCATATTTAGACTCCTTTCCTTGTAGATCAACCTGTCTAATAATTATATTTTACATTTACTGTATTTTTACCCTGTACATGTGCATTACCTTTGTGTTGTCAATTAGAATTATAGGACAACTTTATAACGACAGCCAATGTATGCACGCGACGTGTGTAAATCTGGCTGTGGGAACGCACTGTGCATGTTACGCATCATAACATGATCATACAGAATTTGTAAGTAACTCCGCATGGTAGGAAGTGACATCTCTTCGCAAGCCGATTATATGCATTGTGAGAGGTGGGAGGCATTTAAAGTGTACAGTATGGGCGGGGTTAGACACTTAAGCCCCATACACACTACAGTTTTTTTAAACGATAATCGTTCAAAACACCCGTGAAAGGAGTGTTTTGAACGATATAGTGCAAGTGTGTACGCTGCAACGATCATCCCTGATCGTTGTAAAGTAGACAAAATCGTTTGATCGCATCTTTTAAAAAGTTTAATATAAACGATCAAGCCATTCAGTACTAAAAGCTCAACAGAAAATCGTTTGTAGTGTGTATGCAGGCTGATTGAAAATAAAAATGTTCTGTAATGTCGTCCATCGTTTAAAAAACTGTAGTGTGTATGGGGCTTAACATACGACCAAAGATACGGAAGGAAAAGTTAAGGCAGGGTTCTGAACACGTTAATCAGCTAAGTTATGTGTGTGCTGTGATTTATCAATAAATATAGTGAGTGTTGGCTTTTATAGAAGATAGAGGTGTGTACTAGGAATCACACTTAATACAGTAACTATAGTCAGACATTTCTGTGAGTAAATGTGAGTGAGTGTTATTTATTGTTGGTGAAAGGAGAGGAATAATCCAGGTTTTATAGAAAATACATTCCAGAGCATCTAGGAACTATCATATGGAAATTGAGACCATGGACAAGATTCACAACCCCGGACGTGTTGCACATACGTCCTTAATTTACCGGTAATAGCTACGACGCATGCATAGTAATTACTTTACGTAATCTACATATTGTTTTGTTACATAAATTGCATATATGCGGACTGCATATACACAATCTACACAACGAACCGATACGTAGATTACGTAAAATAGTTAGTACGCATGCGTAGTAGCTATTATCAGTAAATTAAGGACGTATGTGCAACACGTCCGGGGTTGTGATTACGGGCCTATATAACAATAAATACTCCCTATAATCCTTTTATATTTATTATTAGCTATTTATTATTGGCATGCCCTAGATTTTCTTGTGTTAGTTTTATGAAAGGGTCATTTATTTATTTTTTAAATAAACTATTGTCAACTTTAATATATATTTAGGAAAGGAAAGAGGGGGGTATAATCAGAGAGCTGAAGACTGAAAGAGCAAAGCAGAATGGAAAAAAGTGAACAGAGCAGGGGATGAGAAAGATGTGAAATAGGACAGAGAAAGACATGTAAATAAGTATTTGTAGAGCAGAGTACTGGTAATAGTTGAGGATTAGTTATTACCTAGTGTATTAAAAAAAAATAAGTATATATATTTTATGCTGGTTGTTTCTTCCCTGTTTATGTAATCATTCAGCCAAAACATATTTATACTGTAAAAATCTGTTTGCATTTTTACTATATAAGGGATTATGCACCAACACAGTTATTATATACATTACTTTTATTAATCACACACATTTCATCCAACTTTGTAAAGGTTAAGGGGGAAAAAGTAAAAAAGAGATAACCACAATCAATGTATATTTGTTACAAAAAATATATAAATAAAAAACGTGTATATATCAATGGGACTTAAAGTAAGCAATTCCGCCCGTAAATGGAGAAAAGGTGAACACAAGAGACCATAGCATATTGCATTAAAAATAATTAATTAGCTAGGTGTAATTAAAAAAACAAATATGTGTGCTAAAAACAAATAGTTAAAAAGCAGTTGAAGGTATGGGACCAGATTCAGAGTTTTAAAATAATAGAGGAAAGTTTAACCTGGGCAAAACCATGTTGATTTCAGGGGGATTCAAATTATTGTTATTCTATGGATGCAGGGAGAATACTTTTACACTGTTATTTAGACTTGGGCTGGGAAACACCACCTCTC
>WWET01001379.1:296942-315924 GCA_011038615.1 Limnodynastes dumerilii | reverse complement strand
GGGGCGTTGCCATAGCACCGCCGGGCAACATCTGCCCGGCGCATGCGCGGATCGGCTGAAAAGCCGATCTTACGCTTACGCCCGCCGTCCTAGCGTACCTCTGGATCAGGCCCCTTACCCTCACCTTTAAGGCCATCTCCTCATCCACTGCTCCCTACCTCTCTTCCCTCATCAACATGCACACCCCTTCCCACCCTTTTCTTTTCTGCGAACCAGTGCTATCTTACCTCTTTACTGATCACCACATCTCATGTCTGTGTCCAGGACTTCTCCCTTGCTGCACTTCTGCACTGGAATGACCTCCCTTCTTCAGTCAGACTCTCCTCCACATTGCAGGTCTTCAAGCGTTTACTCAAAACGCACCTGTTCAGGCTAGCCTACCCTTCCCCTCCACTTATACTTCATCTATCTTTTCTATTCCTTCCCCCTCTCCTCCACTGACACCAGCAGTCCACTTTCTTCCCTCTCCTTCTGTCTTCTGTAAGTTCTTCCCTCCCTCACATGAGCAGGGCCCTCCATCCTAGTGTTGTTCCTTTCTCCACCACTCCCCCCTCACTTCGTACCCTCTTGTCCCCCTCTGCTACCCTTTTACCCCATCCCCACCCCGTGGCTCCCTCTCAACCTCTCACTGCGCTCTATCCCCTGCTCCCTGATCTTCCAAGCTTGACACCTCACATTTTGCCTTGTGTTCTGTGCTTGCTTCACTTTATTGTATTTCTGTGTTTTTTTTGTAGCCATATTGTATTTATATATACTATACTTTCCATCCCTACCCTGTATGTCTGTACATAATTTTGTTGTATTTTGTACGGTGCTGCAGACACCTTGTGGCATCCTATAAACTATAATAATAATAATTTAGTAACAATTGCAACCTCACAAATATCTCTGACTTGTGTAGCCGCATCAGCTGTTAAATGACGTGACCACATGAACAATTAGGGCTTGTCCCCCATGCCAAATTACGCTAGCCTGCCCCTAACCTCAGGCTGCCTGCAAAAACTATAATAGATATATATGAATACAAATAATGTATATAATCTGTATTAATGGTGTTGTTGTTTTTAATTAAATAGTATGTATTTATGTATTTTGCTGTCAATGTGTAACTATATTTTGCATGAGTCCTATAGCAGATGGGCCTGTGGGCTTTAAATACCAGGGCTGAATTTTAGTCCCAGTCCGGCCCTGTCCAGACCTCATTGCTGGTAGGAAGGGACTCAGTGTATGGTCCATTTTCAAAGACTCCAATCCACCACTCTGTTCTCTGCCATTTGGGTCTTTGGACATTGTTGGATGTTGCCCAGTTGTTGCTGGTTACAAAGTTGCCACCATAACAGTTTGCGCTTCAGGGCCCCAAAAATGTAGGTCTACCACTGACCACATCATTTTTCTTCTTTCACTGAGGCTTGATATACTATCTACATTTGACTTATGTTTTAGTATGCCAAAGAATCAGATAACAGTCGCAAGTTATTTTACATGCTCTATTATTTTTACATTTTCCTCTTTTTTATGTATAGACTGCACATAAGTCTTTTAGGAGGCAGCTTTTTTCATTATTTTCTCTAGGCTCATCACAGCATCGAGACATCGGTCATAACCAAGTGTCAAACTGTTTTATTATATATTATTCCTGCATACCTATGTTATCCGTTTACATGTTTTGTTAGAATGGTACGTTCCTATAATTTTTATGTTTATTCAAAAGACAATATTTTGTACATGAATATGTGATTATATGTAAGAGAGTGTATTCCACAGTGCAACACAGTTAAGTTTTAATCACCTTATTAAACCTGTTGGAAGCTGTATATGAACTTTCAGTGATTGGGAGGCCACACCCCTGAAGAAGTCTTGTGCCAAAAAGCATTGGATGGCCATGTTGTCTAACAGCAAGTTTAACAATGCACATTGTTACTAACATTGATTTTGGATCGTTATAATCGTCATTTGGATCTGAACACCTTGCACTCTGACTCTGGATACACTCTCCGTTGGTGTTCGGACCAGACGAGAACCAGTTTAGTATGAGAGGATCAGATAAGTCACTTTGGACCTGATTCACGGGTAAGAAAATGCTGATTTTTAGATGTGTATATTTAAGAAGGGATATATTGCACAATTTACGTAGGACTTAAGAACGGGGTGGCTCTGAATCACCATTATGAACCTATTTCCTCAAAGTTCGTAATGACTTGAATGTTGAATGTTAAGAATGATGATAAGAAGATTGGGTGGAGGGAGCCATTTAAATGAGGAAATCTGGGCGCGGGTAAGCAAAAACGTTCTTAATTAGCCGCCCTTAGCACACAACTACAAACCTAAAACCTAAAGAAAAGGTAGCCCTATGTCATTCATAAATAAGAAGCTGAAAACCGAGGGTGTGTCAGGGGAGCCACCTTGCTACTTTTTGTGTATAACTAAGAACCTAAATTATTCTTAAGTGTGAGCACAATCTGTTAGTATTCATTTTAAGTACGAGTTGTCATTGTGTTTTTAGGGAATAAAACTGTATTGTCATCATACACTTGATGTTTCTTGAATGTCATATTTGTAGATCTTTATCACCACTGAGGATCTTAGATGGCAAGCTAAGGAAGCATCAAAAGAAGTTTTAGATAAGCCTCATTATTTCATTTATGTGGTACATACACTCACTAATTGTCTTCTCTATTTGGACCCATTTACTACACTACCAGTGCGCTTTGGACTTTCTTTTCTGGGAACCAGGTAGAAAATAATTTTACTTTATCATCTGTGCAGGAAAGTTTTTGAAATTCACATGCAATAATTTAGTTGTGGGTCTATGATAAAAGTTGGTGTAAGAGTATCAAGATTAGGATAGGGTGGATATGGGCAGAGTTTAGTGAGAAGAAGTAGTCAGGGTTAGTGGTGCCAAGGTTTTGCATGGTAAATGTAGCCTTACATGATGGGGAAGAGAAGGGCTACGTTTGTGAAATTAGTAAGCAGGAAAGAGTTCATGGGTGGATCCCATCTTATTGTAGACAGATCTGACATTACAAAGTATGGAAGTTAGAGAGTGGGGTTTGAGATAAGGGAATGAACTGAGATTGGTGGTGTTGATGGTTCAAAGTGATGAGATTAGTGGTGGTCAAAAGTTAGGGCAGAAGGTAAAGGTTATGAGGTTAGTCACCTAGAAAAGAGAAATGGTGAAGAGGGAAAATAAGGTTTAGGAACGGAGAGAGTGGTATAGGCATGAAGAGGAGACAATGGAAAGGAGAGGACAGAACCAGAGAGGAAAGTGTGAGGAGAAGATAAACGACTGCAACTAAAAAATGACCATGTTACTTAACTTTCTACTATGTCACCACATTTATGTTGATGCTCCCCATTTCTTTGGTCACTAATGTCACACACAATGGTTCATTCATTCCAAGCTGAGCCATAATTATATTAAAGGACCAAGGTGGATGCAGCTATTGCCTTTGCTTTACTTTCTTCCGTTCATCTTGCATCTAGTGCTGCTGTGACCATTGTCAATACAAAACCTCCTCTCATTAAGAGCCTTCAATTCAAGTGGAAGTGTTTTATGTTCAGATTAGATCATCAAGGTTACCAATGGAAAAATGAATATAATTAGCTAAAAAACAAAGTGATGGAGACAAAGAAAAATATAGTTAAGCCATTATTTTTAATATGCCCATTTTTCCTTGGTGCACCACTAAGCACCGCGTTTTCTTAGGTCATCAAAAATTTTACCCAGCTCCTCTTGACCATATATCAGCTGGTTCATTGCTTTGACATACTTGCCGGCCAACTCAACCAAATCTGTATCAGTCTGTGATAATTCACCATCTTCCTGCTCCGTTGCCTCCTCCCGTTCACGACTAATTTGTTCCTTAAAGGGTTCTATGCTTTTGGTCAGCGTTTCTACAGCTGGAAGAGACATCCAGTTTTTTTCATCTTTTAGAAGAATAGACCTAATTTTATCATACACCAAAACCTCTTGTTGCACGATCCCTGCATACATCTGTTCATAATAGGGTTGTACTTCTTCCTTCAAATTATTAAGTGTTATAGAGATATTTGAGAAAAACACTGCAAAAACAGGGATAACGGACTTCCTGTACACCGGGTACTTCTTAGTAATTTCCTCATCCACTTCTTTAAAGGTTTCATGTATATGTTGAAAAACGCCATCGAACACATTATGAACACTCTTTATAAAGCCTAACACTCGTTTGTTTAAGACCAACCTGTCAGAATAGAAAAACAATATAATGATGGCAAAATATTCTCACTTTTTTAAGTAAAGGTAGATGAAACTATATTACCTTTGATAAGAAATAAAGGCCTTTTAAGGTAAACAAAAACATTCAACATTCTAAAAAGTAAACTTCTTAATGAACACACTACATGCTTCTAAATAGATGCAGAATATATTGTCCAAAGTAAAACAGTGGCTATAAACAAGAGTTTATAAAGTCAGTGCTACCTAAAATATAGCCAAAAAAACCCTCTAACTCCCTTTAGGTAGATAGGTAAAGATAGGTAGATGTAAATATAGGCATTGACTGTCATTATGGGTCCATTTTATATTTTATAGATAATGTTTAACCCAAGCAACAGGCCTGGAAACAGAATACTTGTGAATAGGAAGTTAGATGGGAAAAAAATGGATGGATGGAAGGATGAACAGATAGAAATCATGGGCTGGATCCAGACCTAAGAAGGAGCTTGAAATTAGGAGAGGAAAGTTACTCCTGGGCTAAACCATGGTGATTGCAGGGGAGTCATATTTCATCAGTTGCAAACAGTATTAGAGTTGAGAGGTGATGTTTCCTAACCCAAGTCTAAATAACAGTGTGATAGTAAAGCTGGTCAGTATCTGTGTGCAGTAAAATTGCACAGTCAGACAGAGTTGTTTAAAATGACATTACAACATATTTTCATCAGGTGCACTTGTTTTTGCTGCTACTTTCAAACCCTGGATCAGCCCACTAAGTATTCCCTTCCCTCATTAGGATACACTTTAAGTATAACAAACCAGCAAATAACTGATGAATATGTTTAACTGAAATACTACGTCTAGATGAGTTTATTTAAGAATTTGTAATGATAAAACTCAAATAATAATAATGGGCCTGATTCACACTTAAGAATCTGCGTAATTTTAGGTGCGTATATTTAAGAACGGATGCACTGCGCATGCGTAGTAAGTTTTATACGCTGTTTACGTTGGACTTACGCATGAAATTACGTATTTATACATTACGCACCTAAAGTCTCTAGGTTCGTAATAACATACGCAAAAAGGGGCGTTCTGTGAATAAGTAACTAGGCAGATACGCAGATCTGGGTGGAGAGAGGCAGTTAAATGACCAAATGAAGGCGCGGTTATACAGTTAAGTTCCTAAGTACTATCCCTACGCATTCAAATGCGAACCTACAGTTAAGGGAGTCCTATGGCACTCGTAAGCCACATAAGAACCTAAGAACCGGGGGCGTGCTGAGGAGTTTCATTGCTATTAGGTACGTATATTTAGGTACCTATCGCAAGTCTGAATCAGGCCCTTAATTTCAAGCTCCTTCTTAAGTCTGGATCCAGCTCCATGTGACTTAGTATTGTTGCTGATGTTTCTGAAAGGGAGATCTGTGTGCACTGATATTTAAATGGTTAAACAGAAGTCTTTCTGAAATATTCAATCTTACTGGAACTCAAGTATTTATTGTGGCATATTAGAATCTGGTCTATAAAAGGCTAATGCTTTATACATACACAGTTTATTGTCTCAAAGCACACTTAAGAGAGAGTTAGGTGCGGACAGAACCGCACCTAACACACTGGTGAAGCCCCTGACCCGCCCCCCATTTTTAGGTACCTTATGGCACTTAAGAGTGTCATAGCGCTACCTTATCTTACCGTGCGGAGTTTCCTTCTAAGAACTGCGTTTTTATGTCACCGGCTAGGGCTAGTGTACGCAGCTCTGGATCTACCCCAATGCCTCTCCCCACCTCAACACTCCCCGAGGCGCCATTAGCACGCAGGCAATCTACGTACCCAACCGGTACGTAGTTTGCGGAAATGACCTATTATGCGTGCGCAGTAGGTCATTTCGTAAAAGACCATACTTAAGAAGCAGCTGCTTCCTTAGTATGAATACAGTCCAGTATGGCCAATGTACACAACAACCATACTGTATGCACAGGGCAATTATTGTATTGTAACTTTAAATCGTGTTAGACCTGCTACACATCCAGTGAGATTTATTGGTATAATGTCTCATTCATTTCTTCTTTCCTCCTCCTTCAAGATACCTTGGCTTGTGTTTCTGCTGGTGCTCGTGTCTTGTTTGACTTAGGCTTTACAGTTGTGTAGATGCAGTGGAGTAAGGACAGAGGGCCAGATTGGTAGATAATACCTCCGGCAGGCTTCTGTACACTACGTAAATCTGCTAAATATTGCTACTGTGCACCACACAGTACCTATAACCCTGCATCAGAACTCAGCCGCCTGATGCTGTGTTCCATGTGGATATCAGCAGATATCGTGCAAATGCGCTCCCTTAAGGTCTGCTGCCACACTAATACCCTGAACCCTCACCACAATAGGTTCAAAACACAGACATATAGGGTTACTATTGTCCACAAATGCACAGTAAAGAAAGGGGTATAAGCAATGGGCGCAAAGACCAATAATGTCTATAATAGGAGACACCGAAACAAAAGGCCGGGAGACCATCTTCTACAATAAGGCGATTAAATTTTTGGGAAAGTGTGAGTAGATTAGAGTTATTAGACCCAGCATATAGCAATCTGTGACGGTATCACACTATGGTTCGGTTTTCTATTCTCCGTATATACCCGGGATCTTTGCTGTATTGGAAGGTGAAAAGGTTTCCATACAAAGAGATCAGAAAATCAATCGAGGATACGAATAACACACTGAAAGACTCTGAAAAGAACTTGTGATTGGGTTGTGAGTAGGAGCAAGAGTTTTTTTTAACTGATTACTGACTTTTAAGGCAGATTTTTGGGGAACTGTATTAATCTGAGGAAGGCTCCATAACATATCTTGTACAAGACTTACCTTAGAACAAGAGACTTAACCCTTATTGGACATTATTGGTCTTTGCGCCCATTGCTTATACCCCTTTCTTTACTATGTATCGTGCAAATATGCCTATGACATAGACAGGGGGAGTGTGCATAGGTATTGTACAGGGCTAAGCCCTTTCATACAATCCAGTATTCCACATGCCTGGAGGTGCACGCAGGATACTAAAGGTAGAGTCCTGGTGGCAGATCCAACATCCACACATAGGAAACATATATGTATAGGTAATGAAGCTGTATCATATTATACCCCTGGCAATATAAGATTTTTCTATATTATAATCCTATTGACAGTCATATAGTGTTGTTTGTATCACTGTCGATTTAGTGAAAGTCTCCACTCTAGAATACACCTTTAGGGCCGCCTTTGGAATTTCTGGAGCCCGGGACACACCTGCAGCCCCGTCCCCTATAGGTCATTGGTGATGTCACGTGGGCAGGGCACCGCAGACATGGGTTACCATCTGGCCCTGTAATGATAGCGGGCCCAGGACAGTAGTCCCTGCTGTCTTCCCCTGATGGTGGCCTTGTACACATTTACTACAGTTCAAAAGAATACTGTACAGTTCCAGAATATCTCAAGATGTAGGTACAGGAGATACAACAACAGATCCTAAGGCTTAAATATTACAAGTTTACATTCACATTTGCTAAGAAAGAACCAATATCAAAGGATAATGGAACTCCATCCTACTGCCAGGGGAAACACATACATTTTACTGAGCGAGCAGTAGAGAAGACTTGCATTACCTTGCTTTATAGACTTTGGGCTGGATCCAGAATTAAGAAGGAGCTTGAAATTAAGAGAGGAAAGTTACTCCTGGGCAAAACCATGTTGATTTCAGGGGGAGCCAAGCTAATTGTATTCTTTGCATGCAGGGATATATCTTTGAATTGCTTACTGCACACAGATACTGACCAGCTTTACTATCACACTGTTATTTAGACTTGGGCCGGGAAACATCACCTCTCAACTCTAATACTGGCCCGGAATCACACTACCGGACGTATAGCATATATCTTTAAGACTGCATATACGCAATCTACGTAACAAAAAGATACGTAGATTACGTAAAAAATGTACTACGCATGCGCAGTAGCAAAAAACTGTAAACTATGGACGTATATGTTATACGTCCGGTAGTGTGAATCTTGGGCCACTGTTTGCAACAGATGAAACATGACTCCCCCTGCAACCAACATGGTTTAGCCCAGGAGTAACTTTCCTCTCTTATTTTCAAGCTCCTTCTTAAGTCTGGATCCAGCCCTTTTTATGTGGAAAATTAAAGCTATATAATATAATACATAATAAATGTGTGATATGCATAAGCAATCGTCAAACTATATTAATATAATGGAGATTACCAGAGTATTATCAGATTAAAAACAACATTGGATATATAAATGATGATACATAAAATTGTATAATGGTCTTACTGTGTATCTTTTTCTGATGGCTTTGATGAAAAGAGATCTAGTCCAAACAAAAATACATGGCGGATGACATCCCTTAATGAATCCTTAAGCCCAGGCTTTGAAGGTTCTGCTTCATGCGCTTTATGCGCTTCATGCTCTTCATGCTGCTGGGGAATGTGGTTGCCTTTTATGCCTGCAGTAAGAATAATGGATTCTTAGTGTAATAAGAAACTAAGGACCGGATTCACACTACCGGACGTATAGCATATATGTCCGTAGTTTACCGTTTTTTGCTACGTAATCTACGTATTGCATATACGCAATATACGCAATCTACATAACGAAAAGATATGTAGATTACATAAAAATTTTATTAGGCATGCGCAGTAGCAAAAAACGGTAGACTACGGACGTATATGCTATACGATCGGTAGTGTGAATCCAGTCCTTTGTGCCTTATCCAAAAACTAATTTTGAAAATGTTCCCTTCCTCAGTGGTAAAGCTTTCATAATATTAAATGCTACTCCAATGGTTGTTAATATTTTCCTGGACTCCAACATGACCCATTCCATTAGGTACAATATAATCCACTCCTGAGCTTCCAACTGTCACTCACCTGGTTTAAATGACTGAACTGATATTTTCAAAATAATTTTTCTGAGGAGCAGAGTATTTTGTACCTAATGGAATGGGTCATGTTGGAGGGTCTGTTGTTTTCATGCTACAAAGAGTAGGGCCCCGAGACATTCCTCTGCTTTCTGGCAGCTTTTAGAGGGGACAAATCAATCCTTTGATCCCCTGGCTTAGAAACATTTGTGGACAACGTAATCCTTTTACAAACTGAATAAAAACCTAACAAGTGCTAAAAAAAACAGTCATTAAAAAGTAAACTACTGTTAAAGTGAAAACTATGATAATCTATTTTGTGCCACTAGTCTGTAATTAAACTGAACCCGCTTATTTTGGCTTATATCAAGGATAAATCTAATACAATATCTAAGAGAGAAAAAAAACTTTTCATTAAACATAAATCATCTATTTCAAACTAATTGCTGAGTAAAACATTTATACGATAAGTCTTCAACCATGACAAAATATGTAAATATCCCAAGGAGAGACCAACATTTTTTTTTTACATTTGAATACTAAGTATCAAAATCTGTGTATAATATTCTGAAAATCTTACAAAGATGCTCCCTTTTATATATATGTATAGTGAACCCTTTAATCTTGTATTGTTAACGCTAATTGATCCTATAATATTTGGTCTGCGATATCATAAATAACCATTGTAGATAATAAATTAATGTATGTTTTATTTAAATGTTCAGGATTTAAGTAATTATGGTAGTTTAAATGACTATATGCTATTCATTTTAATGATAAAATTAACATTAATTAGAAAAAAATATATATTATATAGTCACCCTGATGGTCTATATCAATGGTTTCCAAACCTGTCCTCAAGGCTCAACAACAGTGCATGTTTTCCAGATCTCCTTGCTGGAGCACAGTTGTGTTCATTATTGACTGTTTAAAAGATCAACCGGTGGTATAATTATATACCTTGTTCTGTAGGGAGATCTGGAAAACGTGCACTGTTGGGGAGCCTTGAGGACTGGTTTGGAAACCTGTGGTCTATATTATATAGACATTAGCAATACAGCGTTTTTTAGATAAATGATTGTGGTAACCCCGCTCTGAGTATGTACTATAGCAGTATATGTGTATGTGAAGTATATCCCATACCTGCCAGGCACAAAATCACCAATGATAATATCAGGAATTTCATGTTTAAAACTTTTATTCTCTCAGACCTGCAATTACAGAATAACATATTTAGAAAAGTGGACTGAAAAAAACTCCACTATATCTTACATAAAGAAAAGTATTACATACATGCATCTATTTGCCACATCTTTAGTAATATCCCCTCTCAATTACTGCCTCTACCTACAGCTTTCCTCCAGTTTTTATGCACTGTTGATCAATAATCAATTTTTGCATGAATAAAGTCTATTTGTCGTCTTCCTATGTATTACTACTACCCATTTCTCCTGTTTTACTTCTGAAAGTCTTTGCACCACATACTGTACGCACGGATTTGCAAATATACGCGCCTAAGTTGCAAGGCAACTCCCATGACCTCCCACTTACGGATTTTAGCAGACTTCCGCCACCACAGGGCACCCTTAACTCTACGTTTGTATATTCTTGCTTAAGTTGCTTAGGTACGTGCGTACATTCTTAACTGTGCCCTTAATAGGCCATTTAAATGCCTGCCTCCACCCACTATCACGTAACTTTCTACGTACAGAGGTCTGGCACCGCCCCTTTGGATGTATCTCACTAAGCACAAATTTGAAGTCCGTGCCTAAATCCTACGTAGCTTGCATAAAAAAGTTACTACGCATACGCAGTTCAGCCGTACCTAAAAATACGCATGTAAAAAGTAGCAAAATTTTAAGTGTGAATCCGGTCCTGTATTACTAAACTTAATACATAGGGATCTGTCTTCTAAGCCCTTGTCAGCTAATTTTGAAGCAATAATGCTAGTTTTTACAAGAAAATGAGCATTATGGCATTAACATGAAGTTTATTGTATTTACTATTCATGCATCGCCACGGAAATCTGCTGTTTCTATGGATGTACACATCATATATCATTGCCGGAATCTATCCTTCCGCTCCAAGAGTAATCATATCGCCATCTCAGGATGGCGTTATTGTAAGTTTTCTAGCAGTGTCTCCAAAAATCCCCCCTTTATCTCCCCCCTAATAGCTGTTATTATATATGGGGAGACCGCTGGAATACACATGCAAGTAGAAAGAAAAGAAGAATAAGCAAGGGTTAAAACTTATATGACTGCACAATGCATCTGCCCAAATATTGCACAGTCCTGACAGTGTTTCTCATGCTGAGGCTTGAAATTCTCCAAGTGCCAAAAGTGAGTCAATGCTCATGCGCTGAGCTTCATTCGTGCCTCATTTGAATAAAGAGATCCTACGAGGTCTGCGAACTTCTCGCAGATCATCGCAGGACTTCCCCGGAGGAATGAATACTAGTAAATTCTGTGAATGAAGCTGCTTGGCTTACAGTGAAGTGAGTCTGGTTCAGCTATGCTTACTGAAAACAACTCTGCGTATACTCTCTGTATAAGAAGCCCAGCTACTATAATACTATACACACTTCCTCTTATGCCTACTTCCTGTCCCTTCTCCTGGACACGCTACAAACTTACCGCCCTTAGATTCCTAAAACTTGTGACTAGATGGATGAACCGTAGGCAATACCTGTATATTACGAAGATTTTATAGCAATGAAATTCAACTCACCATTCAGATGAGAATCAGTCTCAGTGATCGGCTTTTACTCCCAGTTGTTTTATATGTAACTCTCTGACCACGCACATGCTGGGCACATACCCAACCAGTTCAGCTAGGGGCAGCGTTGTTGCAAAGTAAAGTTAAAAACATATACAAATGGACAAATACATTTGCCATAAGGTCAATGAACTGAAGTTGATGTATTATTAATTATTAGCATTTATTTTTGAGGCGCCACAAGGTGTCCGCAGCGCCGTACAAAATACAACAACAAAATACAGTACAGACACACAGGGCAGGGATATACAGCATAGTACAAATGAAATGCAATATAAATATAAAAATATCCCAAAAATACAACAAAGTGAAGCAAGCACAGAACGCAGGGTAAAATGCGAGGTTTCAAGCTTGGCAGATCAGGGAGAAAGGGATAGAGCTGAGAGGTTGAGAGAGAGCCACCAGGTGGGGACAGGGTAAAAGGGTAGTAGAGAGGGACAAGAGGGTACGAAGTGAGGGGGGAGCGGTGGAGGAGGGAACAACACTAGGATGGAGGGACCTGCTCACGTGAGCTAACACACTAAGTGGGAGGGAAGAACTTACTGAAGACATAAGGAGGGGAAAGAAGTGGACTGCTGGTGTGAGCGCAGGAGAGGGGAAAGGAAGGAAAAGAAGGGATAGATGTAGGATGCATTGTGGATGTTAAGTTGAGGAGGGGTAGGCTAGCCTGAACAAGTGTGTTTTGAGTGAGCGCTTCAAGACCTGCAATGTGGGGGAGAGTGACTGAAGAAGGGAGGTCATTCCAGGGCAGAGGTGCAGCACAGGAGAAGTCCTGGACAAAAAAAATAAAAAGATGATATCAACGAATAAAAAAAAAAGAAATATAGAGTATAAATATTCAGAGGACAAGAAGTGCACTGATAGAAATTTATAAACAAAACCTTTAGTAGTTTGGAATATGAAGTTATTTGTTAGGTAGAAAAAAGGGACCAGATTTACCAAGCTGCGAGTTAGGAAAAGTGGAGATTTTGCCTATAGCAACCAATCAGATTCTAGCTCTCACTTTCTTTTTACATACTAGAGAATGTCAGGTAAAATCTGAATGGCTGCTATGGGCTACATCTCCACTTTTCCAAACCTGCAGCATAGTAAATCGGGTGTGGGTCCCCGGAAAGAATGGCCGTATTTCGATAGGGTCATTTTCTCCCAGTCAGTTTCGAACTGGCTGGGATTTCGATAGCATATGCCTTATTGAGGCATAGCAATCAATCCACGGAGCACCGAACGTGGCGCTCCAAAAGGTAAGGCTGTAAACTACCCCAACCCTTCCTTTAATTCTAACCCTAACCCTTTCTTGCCTGCAGCCTGACCATAACCCTGGAGAGGTTACTCACTTTTCCCGTGGTGCGGGTCCTGCGGTAGAGGCGGCGGTGGCGTTTCCTAAACTGAGAAAAATGTCTAAAATGGAGGGGTATTCGAAATAGGGACATCCGAAAAGGAACTTTCAGACATTTTATGCGGGGAATGCAAATCTGGGCCCAGGGAGAGATCTTTTTCTAACATCTACTTTCTCTTCATTACTTTAATTTTATCTTTATCTAACAATAACCCTTCATATTCCCAATGTTCTATCAGATATACTCTATCTAACTATAATTCTCCTGGCATTCCTTTTCATCTCTTTTGTTTATTATTTCATATTTTTTTATTATTATTTATCTTTTGTTTATCATTTATTTTTTACCCAACCCTCCTTTTGTTTGTATGATCCAATCTTAATTATTTGATATATTAAAAACTAAGTAATCTTTTTATATTTTTTCGGTGTTCAGAGTGAGTGTATATATTGCGCCAGTAAGTCATTTCATTCCATTATTTACCTATTAAAAGCTTGTTAATTAAGAAAGATAGAGGAATGTGGGGAAAAAAAAGAAAGTGACATTGTATAGGATAGATATAGGGAGAGAAAAGAGAGTTGTATATTATAGATAGTACAGGGGGGAAAAAGGGAGTTGAATCGATACAGAAAGTGGCACAATTTAGAGGACTAGAGGCATACAGTCGCACAATTTGGAGGACTGATCCCAGATCTGGCAGCTAAACCGTACTACAGAGTGGGAGGTAATCGTACCTGGATCCTTATCCAGAGAAGACCTTAGGCACAGGGCCGACATTTCACACACTGATGCTTCTAGTTGCAGCCATCAAGGGCTGTAGTCTGTGCAAAACAGGCATTGGCCTGACCTAAATGGGAGGCTAGGTAGTAGAGCTGGCTCATCAAGGAAGCCTCGGCCCCCATCGTTGAGGTGAAACGTTTCTAATTTTTGGTAAATTGTAAAAAGAAATCTTAGAAAGTTGTTTAGATGTCCAGTTGCAGAAGTATTTTTTATTATTGTTATATGATACCTAAGAGTGTAATTTATTAAATAGAGATAGGGAAACTCTAAAATATTAATATGAGATAAGTGTTCTTTGAAAGAAAAAATATTGAAAGAAATATATTTTAATTGAACATATTATATTTGCAATTATTTATGTCCTGTTCTAAATACACATTAAGGCTCAGATCCAGATACCCTCACGCTTTACGCAGGGCCAGATTAACAATGGGGCTAATGGGACTACAGCCCCAGGCCTCCATCTGAAAATAGGCCCCACACACACTGCAGTGCATAAGGATGAATGTCAGGAACTGACATCCTCCTCCAAAGCATACTATATAATGTGGGCCCTTGATCATTTTCAGCCCCAGGCCCACATGGCTCTCAATCCGGCCCTGGCTTTACGTGCATGCAGGGCTCCATAGTTATGCACCTGTAGCGGGTAGTGCACGCCCCCTGCACTCCCCGGTGTCGGTAGCAGGGCAGTGTGATGGAGACACTAAGGGTGCCACCAATTGAGAAAGTTTGGGAACCACTTTTGCAGAAAAAGGATGACAAGAATCATTGCAAAGTGCAATTAATGCAACCACAATCACCAGAGACAAAGGTAAAACTTTATTGCTGATGGCTGTTTTATTTTGGTTGCATTCTCCGCCTAGAAAATCTGATTTCCGAAAAAGGGACATCCGAAGGTTCCTTTCAGGATGTCCCTTTTTCGAATACTTACCATTTTCTACATTTTTTTTCTTAGAATGGGTGAGTATGCTGTTTGGCATACTTCACCCATTTACCTTGGGAAAGGAAGATATCCCTCCGCCGCTGCTATCGCCGAACCAAGGGACAGGTGAGTAAACTCTCTGTGCGGGGTAGGGAGGGTTAGGGTCAAGCTGTAGGGGAGGGAGGATTAGGGCCAGACTGCGGGAGATGGAGGGTTAGGGTGAGGCTGCAGGGGAGAGAGGGTTAGGGTCAGGGTAGTGAGAGGGAAGGGTTAGAATTAGGGAAAGGAGTGGGGGGCTATTTTTCCTTCCCATTCCAGAGGACGGAGCTTTCGGTGCCCCGTTTTGGCCGGAGCCCCACACCAGTTTTATTTTATGTATTTGTATATTATTTTGTGATTGTGAAAAATTATTGTTAACCCTAAGAAAAAAAAAAAAGTTTCTGTTATTTTATTGCCTACATCAATGATAACAGTTCACAGAACTTGGATGTTCCCACAGTTGCATGTTAACCTTTAAGCCCTTGTTTGTATGGTCTAGCATAGGCCTGACTAACCTTTGGCTCTCCACATGTTTTGAAACTAGAGTCCCATCATGCTTGGTTAACATGGCATGGAAGTCTCACAACAGCTGGAGTGTCACATGTTGCCCAGGTCTGGCCTAACACCTTCTGGCTTCCTTACCTGATTGGTTTGTCATGACCTGTGACACTTGTTTAAATGTTTACTGATATGAATTTACAATGAGGTGTCTCTTTCTTTACTGAAATGTATTCCTTTGACCTATAGTGTGAGGGTAACATGGTGGCCACCTGTGACTTGTGTGACTATAATTTATTACTGTTCTACATGACAGGGGCAGCAAAAGTAATACCACTTTATAGATTATTATTATAGCCTCACCTGGAATATTTTGTTCAGCTCTGGAGGTCATATCTCCCAAAGTACATAAATACATCAGAGACCGTGCAAAGAAGGGCAAGTAAAATGGTGCAAGGCCTACATCATAAAACATCAAGAACAAGTAATGGATCAAAACATGTATAGCTTGGAACAGAGGGGGCATGATTCAAGCTTTAAACTTTATCAAGGGGTTTAACAAGGTATAGGAAAGTGGCAAGGAAGAGCAGTATTAGAACATAGAAAGTGACGGCAGATAAGAGCCACATGGCCCACCCAGTCTGCCCATTTGTTTATTTAAAACTATACTGACCCTAGACCCTATTTACCCTTAAATTAGTTTTTGAGATTTAGGATATCCTTATATTTATCTCAAGCATGTTTACACTGTTCTACTGTGTTATCCTCAACCACCTCAGATGGGAGGCTATTCCACTTATCTATCATCCTTTCAGGGAAGTGATTGCCACCTTCCTCTAGTCAGTCACAACCCTTGATATATGTGAAAGCTGCTATCATGTCCCCCCTCTCCCTTATATGCTCCAAGCTATACATGTTTAGTTCCTCTAGCCTTTCTTGGTATGATTTGTTACACAGGCCATGGACCATTTTAGTTGCTCTTCTTTGCACAGTCTCTAATGTATTTATGTCTTTCTGGGGATATGGCCTCCAGAACTGAACACAGTATTCGAGGGCGTACTTCTGGAGATATGGCCTCCAGAACTGAACACAGTATTCTAGGTGAGGGCGTACCAACGATCTATAAAGGGGCATCACTACTTCTCTCTTTCTGCTACTAATTCCTCTCCCTATGCAACAAAGCATCTGACTTGCCTTACTCATTGCTTTGTTACATTGCTTGGCTACCTTTAAGTCACATGAAATAATGACTCCTAGATCCCTTTCCTCCTCAGTAGTTTCTAATGGAGTGTCATTAATGATATACTGAGCTTTTGGGTTTTTGTGCCCCAAGTGCATGATTTTGCACTTTTAAACATGCACTTTTTAACATGAGGGCATGCATCACTGAAAGGGTAGTGAATAAGTGAATACCCTGCGATCATTGGTATTAGAGATGAATAGTAGAGTATTTAAACATACTTGGGATAAACACAAATCTAATAGAAAAATAAAACTAAAAGATACGGATGAAATGTTGTCCGAGGTCATCATAACTTAAAATAAATTAAAATGGGCAGATTAGATTGGTCAAGTGTTTTTTTGTCTGTTAAACTATGTATCTATGTCATTGTGCTTAGTACATAGGTGCTCAACTAGTAAATAGCAACCTATATTTGAAAAGACATTCAGTAAGTACCGTTCCTTAGGTGAAGAGTCAAAGTGTTCATTATGCATTGATTCTACATGGATTATACATTCATAAATGTGTGTTTTGTGTTGTGTTTCTTTTAAGATATATTTTGTCTTATTTTAGATGACTAATCTTGTGTATTATGTATTTTAAGCTTATTACAGCATAATATATAAAATAAACAGAAAAAAAGACACTATATTTCACAAATGCATTTTATTTTCAGACCAATGTGAGAGATGATAAAGGACATGGCTCCTGTGTGGAGGCAATCTGCTATGTATACATGTAATATATAAGCACTTTATTATACGTCACATATTTACGCCATATTCCAGTAACTGGAAATAATATTCTGACATTAGCAATAGATCAACTTGAGCCTCTTTAGTCTGGTAGGAGAATTGGAAGTTCATGCAATGTCAAACGAGAGGAGGTCATCAGCACCATGTCTTCACACAGTCCTTGCTAGGATGCTCCCATGTTTAGTTAGTTTGGCTGATTCTAGCTTTCCAGGCTTCAAACAGTTTCGCCAATTTGGCTTTGGCTTCTTCTGCTTTTGGCAAGAGCTGCTCTCTGAGATTATCAACAACAGGCCCCAACTTCTCCTTTAGGGTTTCAAGGTTCTGGGCAACCTGAACCCTGTATTCCTCCACCCTGGAAGCATAGTTGGCCTTAGCTTCCTCCAGTTTCTGGAGCACGTGTTTCTTGATTTCTTCACTATAGGGGGCCAAGTTGGCACGAAGGGAGTCAACTTCACCTCGCAGTCTCTCTCTAACATCCTCAGCCAGGGGTTGGAATTTCTTGTAGAAGGCTTGCAGGTTTTCCTGGGTTTGTTTCTTCAGCTCATTGGATAAAGGCTCCACTTTCTCTCTGAAGGTTTTCACTTCCTCGCTCCATTTTTTCTGGAAATTTTCCACAACGGGGCGGATCTTTTCCCTAATGGCTGGAAGGTCCTTCTCCACCTCTGCTGCCACCTGCTGTTTGACTTTTTCAAAGTATGGATGCAGTTGCTTTTTCACAGCCAGGGCATTGGCACTGAGGCTATCAAACTTCTCTGCAATTTTCAAGCTAAATAGAAGATTATAAAATATAATGTTACTAGATAAAGTGCTGGAATGATATAGAACAGCCAACATCTAGTCCATCAATGACATCTCAGGTGTCTTCCATGTAAATAAATCTTCAATTTACATAGAAGATCTCCCTCCAAAGTATAACAGAGAGAGCACATTCAGACCCCCACTATCACCAGTACAGGCATATTCTAATACATGGTCCCTTTGTACTTTGCAGATCACTTACTCAAGCTGTTTTCCAACATCTGAGGCATCCACCTGTGATACGGCTTCTCTGCCGATGTCACGGATTTTGTTTAGGTAGTTCTCCACGACCTCCCTGACGTGATAAGCTGGAGACTGGGGCTCATCATGTTGCCAGAAGTAACGAGCCTGTGTTCCTGAAAGGAAGAAAGATCAGAGTCAATAACTATATAGATCTGTAATGACCATCAGATGTCCCTATGGGCAATCAACTGCAGCCTTCATCTTTTCTGTGTCATTTGTGTTTTGTAATACTTTTCTCAGGCTGGTATGGCATGACATAGAGATGTCATAGCATAGAGAGCCATCTCCATACCCCATGTACTAAGAGTCTCTATAACAGAACTACATATAAGCATTGGGCTGGATCCAGACGTAAGTAAGTGCTTGAAATTAGTTACTCCTGGGCTAAACCATGTTGATTTCAGGGGGAGTCAAGCTAATTGTATTCTTTGAATGCAGGGATATATCTTTGAATTGCTTACTGCACACATATACTGACCAGCGTTACTATTACACTGTTATTTAGAT
>WWET01001379.1:231296-247718 GCA_011038615.1 Limnodynastes dumerilii | reverse complement strand
CCCTATGCCTCCCCTACTGTCCTCCCCCAACCTAACCCTAAGTCCTTGCCCCTCTCCCCTCGCAGCCTAACCCTAAGTTCCGGCGGTGACACTTCCGAAAATGAATGGGTGAGTGTGTCGATCACATACTCACCCATTGATAAAAAAAAAAGATCTAAACCTGCTGTCATCCGAAATAGAGACAGCAGCTAAGCAGCTACATCTTAAGATTAAACTGCTGCTTAGAAAGTGAAACTTTTTATCAAGAGGGTAGTATAAACATATGATGCATTCCAGGAATTATGTTAACGCTATTAAGACTGTAAAAACCTTGCTTATAACGACATTTCAGACACCAGTGTCCACGATTTTGCACCACTTCTTTTGAATACCTACCAAATGTTACAATTCAGATGTGGACAGTCAACAGAACTCACAATGCTAAAGAAACAGAAGCACTAAGCATTAAAATAAAGATTTCATTACACAGGAGGTCTGAATTATTTGTCCTGTTTAGAACCCCCGAGTCTGAAGCTCTCTTCAGTATCAGGTGAAGGGCACTCCCTTTTGTCAAGCAGGAGGGTTAATTGAATTCTTGACCTACTCTGTACAATATACACACAAAGAAAATAAACCTGCACAAATGATTGTATGCTTTTTTTTTTTTTTTTTAAATAATATATAATCCTCTAATGTTGGAACGTAAATTGATGGGCTTCCTTTCTCTATTCATTTATTCAGGTCACTACAAAACTACATCCTCCGGCTTAATAGGATTTTTGAAAACATTCGTTATTTCCCATATCACTTGTTTTTGTCTTCTCCCTTTCCTGTTGCCATTCCCTACCCACCGTTAATGACTCTGGAATGGAGGAGAAACAAAAAGACTAAAGGCACTTTGCATCAGCAAAGTGAGAGGAAATGTCCACTCCTCCCTTGTAGACAATTCCTCAGCTTTTGGCTGACGTAGACAGGTCTACTTTACAAAAGTACCTGAGTATTCCTGCTATTACATACAGCGCTTGCTGGTCAATGTGAATTAGGTAAGCAGCATGCAAGTATAGCACTACATTTCCACACAATTACTGTTGTATACCCGTAGATATTCAATTATTTTAACAAAACCGTTTTTGTTTTATTTTATTGAAGCAGTAGAAAGAAGAAAAAAAACTTCAGTATATATTTTCCTGCGACACAAGGGAAAAGGAAATATCAATTGAACATTGGATCGAATCCCAACTTCGGCCACATTTTCGAGTTGACAAATTATTAACAGCTATACGGAGATCTGCAATCGCATGGCCAAAATATTCACACGCGTATTAGCTCTGCTAACCACTCCCCTTGCAGCAACGGACTGCTAATAACTATTATATACCTTAAGTATATGGTGGCAGTTTGAAAGACTGAACCAGTACAGTCGGTGCGACTATACTGTACATTGAAATACAAAGTCACGCTAACTTGCTAGTGCAACCATGCATGCTCTGCGTGAAGTGTCATTGCTCTAAAGAGTGGATTGGGTAGAATCCAATCCAATCGGGGAAGACGGATGCTTACATGTGCAACACACAAAACCGGACTAATTACGATCCAAGTGCATGTAAATAAAGGGAAAATTGGAATATAGTATCCAGTCCATTGAACAGGAAAGGACAATGGACGGGCAGGCAGAGCAAGGGTGGCATGGGCGCAATGTGCATATTGAATAAATTATGCATTGCTTCAACAACTAAATTGCAAATGAAAAAAACCCAACAAAATATCATTTTTTTAATATTATTATTTACCCTTTATGCTATCAGGGGGAGTTACTGGGGGCAAATAAGCATAATAAGGAGCCCGGCTTCTGGACACACGTACCTGATACAGACGAATAATGTGGGGGTGACAAAGCATCTTCATGATCTGCACCTCACGGAAGATTTTCTTTAGGTTTTCTTCATCTAGTTTGGTCTTGTCAATTATCTTGATTGCAACCTAGCAGGTATAAAAGCAGTAATTATTAATAAGTAAAGCAATAAGTGATCCCACCATTAAATACAGCTTGCTAACATACATAGGCTTTTGCTAGTTTGTCTTTAATCTTAAGCTTCTGGCACTCCTTACACACATAGGCAAAACACAGGCACTGGAGGTGTTGTGAAACTACAAGTCCCAACATGCTGTGCTAGATAGGGAGATACGAGGGAGAGAGATACGAGGGAGAGAGAGAGAGAGAGAGATATGAGAGAGAGAGATACGAGGGAGAGAGAGAGAGAGAGAGAGATACGAGGGAGAGAGAGAGAGAGAGAGATATGAGAGAGAGAGATACGAGGGAGAGAGAGAGAGAGAGAGATATGAGAGAGAGAGATACGAGGGAGAGAGAGAGAGAGAGAGATATGAGAGAGAGAGATACGAGGGAGAGAGAGAGAGAGAGAGATATGAGAGAGAGAGATACGAGGGAGAGAGAGAGAGAGAGAGATATGAGAGAGAGAGATACGAGGGAGAGAGAGAGAGAGAGAGATATGAGAGAGAGAGATACGAGGGAGAGAGAGAGAGAGAGAGATATGAGAGAGAGAGATACGAGGGAGAGAGAGAGAGAGAGAGATATGAGAGAGAGAGATACGAGGGAGAGAGAGAGAGAGAGAGATATGAGAGAGAGAGATACGAGGGAGAGAGAGAGAGAGAGAGATATGAGAGAGAGAGATACGAGGGAGAGAGAGAGAGAGAGAGATATGAGAGAGAGAGATACGAGGGAGAGAGAGAGAGAGAGAGATATGAGAGAGAGAGATACGAGGGAGAGAGAGAGAGAGAGAGATATGAGAGAGAGAGATACGAGGGAGAGAGAGAGAGAGAGAGATATGAGAGAGAGAGATACGAGGGAGAGAGAGAGAGAGAGAGATATGAGAGAGAGAGATACGAGGGAGAGAGAGAGAGAGAGAGATATGAGAGAGAGAGATACGAGGGAGAGAGAGAGAGAGAGAGATATGAGAGAGAGAGATACGAGGGAGAGAGAGAGAGAGAGAGATATGAGAGAGAGAGATACGAGGGAGAGAGAGAGAGAGAGAGATATGAGAGAGAGAGATACGAGGGAGAGAGAGAGAGAGAGAGATATGAGAGAGAGAGATACGAGGGAGAGAGAGAGAGAGAGAGATATGAGAGAGAGAGATACGAGGGAGAGAGAGAGAGAGAGAGATATGAGAGAGAGAGATACGAGGGAGAGAGAGAGAGAGAGAGATATGAGAGAGAGAGATACGAGGGAGAGAGAGAGAGAGAGAGATATGAGAGAGAGAGATACGAGGGAGAGAGAGAGAGAGAGAGATATGAGAGAGAGAGATACGAGGGAGAGAGAGAGAGAGAGAGATATGAGAGAGAGAGATACGAGGGAGAGAGAGAGAGAGAGAGATATGAGAGAGAGAGATACGAGGGAGAGAGAGAGAGAGAGAGATATGAGAGAGAGAGATACGAGGGAGAGAGAGAGAGAGAGAGATATGAGAGAGAGAGATACGAGGGAGAGAGAGAGAGAGAGAGATATGAGAGAGAGAGATACGAGGGAGAGAGAGAGAGAGAGAGATATGAGAGAGAGAGATACGAGGGAGAGAGAGAGAGAGAGAGATATGAGAGAGAGAGATACGAGGGAGAGAGAGAGAGAGAGAGATATGAGAGAGAGAGATACGAGGGAGAGAGAGAGAGAGAGAGATATGAGAGAGAGAGATACGAGGGAGAGAGAGAGAGAGAGAGATATGAGAGAGAGAGATACGAGGGAGAGAGAGAGAGAGAGAGATATGAGAGAGAGAGATACGAGGGAGAGAGAGAGAGAGAGAGATATGAGAGAGAGAGATACGAGGGAGAGAGAGAGAGAGAGAGATATGAGAGAGAGAGATACGAGGGAGAGAGAGAGAGAGAGAGATATGAGAGAGAGAGATACGAGGGAGAGAGAGAGAGAGAGAGATATGAGAGAGAGAGATACGAGGGAGAGAGAGAGAGAGAGAGATATGAGAGAGAGAGATACGAGGGAGAGAGAGAGAGAGAGAGATATGAGAGAGAGAGATACGAGGGAGAGAGAGAGAGAGAGAGATATGAGAGAGAGAGATACGAGGGAGAGAGAGAGAGAGAGAGATATGAGAGAGAGAGATACGAGGGAGAGAGAGAGAGAGAGAGATATGAGAGAGAGAGATACGAGGGAGAGAGAGAGAGAGAGAGATATGAGAGAGAGAGATACGAGGGAGAGAGAGAGAGAGAGAGATATGAGAGAGAGAGATACGAGGGAGAGAGAGAGAGAGAGAGATATGAGAGAGAGAGATACGAGGGAGAGAGAGAGAGAGAGAGATATGAGAGAGAGAGATACGAGGGAGAGAGAGAGAGAGAGAGATATGAGAGAGAGAGATACGAGGGAGAGAGAGAGAGAGAGAGATATGAGAGAGAGAGATACGAGGGAGAGAGAGAGAGAGAGAGATATGAGAGAGAGAGATACGAGGGAGAGAGAGAGAGAGAGAGATATGAGAGAGAGAGATACGAGGGAGAGAGAGAGAGAGAGAGATATGAGAGAGAGAGATACGAGGGAGAGAGAGAGAGAGAGAGATATGAGAGAGAGAGATACGAGGGAGAGAGAGAGAGAGAGAGATATGAGAGAGAGAGATACGAGGGAGAGAGAGAGAGAGAGAGATATGAGAGAGAGAGATACGAGGGAGAGAGAGAGAGAGAGAGATATGAGAGAGAGAGATACGAGGGAGAGAGAGAGAGAGAGAGATATGAGAGAGAGAGATACGAGGGAGAGAGAGAGAGAGAGAGATATGAGAGAGAGAGATACGAGGGAGAGAGAGAGAGAGAGAGATATGAGAGAGAGAGATACGAGGGAGAGAGAGAGAGAGAGAGATATGAGAGAGAGAGATACGAGGGAGAGAGAGAGAGAGAGAGATATGAGAGAGAGAGATACGAGGGAGAGAGAGAGAGAGAGAGATATGAGAGAGAGAGATACGAGGGAGAGAGAGAGAGAGAGAGATATGAGAGAGAGAGATACGAGGGAGAGAGAGAGAGAGAGAGATATGAGAGAGAGAGATACGAGGGAGAGAGAGAGAGAGAGAGATATGAGAGAGAGAGATACGAGGGAGAGTAGATAGATAGATAGATAGATAGATAGATAGATAGATAGATAGATAGATAGATAGATAGATAGATAGATAGATAGATAGATAGATAGATAGATAGATAGATAGATATGAGAGAGCTATGAGATAGATAGATATGAGAGATAGATATGAGAGATAGAGAGAGAGATAGAGAGAGAGAGATAGAGAGAGAGATAGAGAGAGAGATAGAGAGAGAGATAGAGAGATAGAGAGAGATAGAGAGATATAGAGAGAGATAGAGATAGAGAGAGAGAGAGAGAGACATAGCTGTTGAAGCACACTGGGAGCAGTAGTTTTAAATAAACCTAGCCTGACTTGTTCACACACATTAATAACACTCAGAAAACCTCCAGGAAAACACATGCATGGTGACATTTACATGTGCGTATTAATGATTAAGAATGAAAATACTGTGTAGGCAGTCTTCAGGCATGAACTAATCCACAGACACAACTGTTCAACCCCTTCCCCATCTGCCAGTTTACTTTATGTGGGCATAAAATATCTGTGAACTATAAAGTGGTAACAATTCTCCCAGAGTCTGATGACTGAACATCTTCAGCCAGTGTCCAGCTCGGCCCTCTGCCCACAGCATCTCGTCACCGCACTCTATGTTTATAATTGGGATGAATTGAGTACTTGTCTCGGTGGGGAGCAACCCATCCCTGCTCTGGGAGGGGGCAGCCAGGCGTCTCTGACATACCCAATCACCCTTTCTGTACTTGTTACTTCTCTGCCGGCCACGTAAATTGTACCCTAAAGCCTGACTATTCCCATATTCTCCGGATACCTAAAAATTCACACATTATTATACTGCATAATGTCCTTAGGTTGGGAGCGTGTTTGTGTTGCACACATGAAAACCAGGGATCGACAAATGCTGGTAACCATGGCGACTAGAAATTGGGACCTGGCAGTGCAACGTCCATACAGCAGTATTGCCCCCCAGGGTGTATGAACCAGGGCACACACTCCCTGCTCTAAGGTGGATACCCAGTGCTCTGAGGTAGGCCAGCCAGCTTCAGTGAGAGTGTGGCCAGGATACAAAATGGAAGAAGTCTTTCAGTAGGTAAATACATGTCACATGTTTTTTTTTCACAAGCCATTTTATATGGACAAGTGTAAGCAGATATTATAATGTATGTACACACATCATCCATACAAAATGGTCTGTCAAAAACCCTGCCACCTAAATATTTGTGCCAGCACCTAGATCCTGTCAAGCCCTGGTGTACACATGCACTAACTTGTGCTTTAGCATATGTCCATGACATCAGTTACTATAGACATAGATTTGTGCTTTCTCGCTCACATTTCACCACGTTTATGTGTGTAAATGTAGGGCTGTAAGAGAGCATTAATATCAAGCAATTGATCCCACAGGCATATAGGCTATTATTGGAGCTACATAATGAACCTCACACACAGGGAACTCAAGTGTTTAGTATATGTATAGTTATAACTTAAAAAATAAGCTTTGATAAAAGGTATTCATCTGGGACCAGTAAAGTTTTCATACACGGTTTTAAATGCATTCAAACCAGTACTTTCCTTTTTATATCTGTTGTCCGCAACAATCTAAACGTCCAACTTATTCACAAGCCAGGTTTTCTTTCATTCTTCACGGAATAAGTCCTAAGCTGTGCCACGTCTGTGTATAATGCCTGAACCAGGAGACACAGTTCATGCATACCATCTACACGTGTTCTGGGAAGGTAAACATGTTTACCACACTCCAATGCTCACATACACCCAAGCATTCCCGCACATTCACAAACCCAACAGCTGCAATGAAAGATCAGCACACAGCCGACTCCAAGAGACCTATAGTCATGTGCCTGGAATGTACAGCACATATGAAGCTTCAAAATAAATTCCCCCCCCAAAAAACAGCCAAGACTATACATCTGCCGTGCAGTGTTTGGGAGGTATCGGGAAGATCGTAATTACAGACCTGAGCATATAGTCGGGATATGTTTTTCAGCAACTATAGCTAGCTTTTGTAAAATCGTATTGGAACCGGTGGTGTCAAAACACAGCATATATCTAACTTCTTATCACAAATAAACCCACATTATTTATTTGTTTCTATCTTTATCCCCCTATAACACAGAGGCGGGCGGCAGGGGAAGTGTAATAAAACTGTTATTTTCCACTGGTATTGGCTGTCACACAGTATCATAAACACACATTATTCATGTGTGGCACAACCTGGTTTAAATTGCAGTGCTAAGGAGCACAACTATCCATTGCCATAGCCCAGTCCTGCTCTGCCACCTGAACCAAACACGCTGCCACGTAACTTTCCACAGAATTCACTTACTTCACTCACCAACAGGTGCTGGAACTCACATCAACTCACGCGCGACCACACAACCAATCACAAGCCGAGCAGTGCCATCACAACCAGCGCGGATGCAGCACGCATGCATCAGACTCGACACACAAGCAGCCGCATGCACAGTTTTAATGATTTTGCCGCCAAAGCTTTTAAAACTTTGAAAATCCGTTGAAAAAGGCGCCGGAACTCCATTCCAGTGCATTCTATGACAAAAAAAAGCACTGCTCAGCAATATATTCTACCGAGTTACAATGATATCCATCCCTGCCTAAAGGTATATTACATCAATAAATAGGCTTGTTTTACCACATGTGCTGAAAAGGGAAAGAAAAGTACAACTTTTCTGGTTATCAAACCAAGAATAGAAGGGACAATATTTACTCTTCGGGCCAGATTTACTAAGCTGTGGAAAAGGAAAAGTGGAAATGTTGCCTATAGCAACCAATCAGATTCCAGCTCTCATTTTCCTATTGCCTACTGGAGAATGTCAGTGAGAATCTGATTGGTTGCTGTGGGCAACAACTCCATTTGTATCTTTTCTTTTTCTACAGCTTAGTAAATGTAAATCTGCCAACATAACGGAGCCAAGTAAATGGACAAGAAATGTCAATAATAACAGCAAAACCAGATACATTGTTTAAAAAAAACATAAATAATCCTAACCATGTGGTATTAATGTTATATGACCAAGGATAAAATTGAAAGCCATTTTTTAAGAACTATATTTATGGCTTAATTTTTTAATTTTAATTTAAAGCCTAAGTGTGACATGGAAAATACAGACTTATAGGTTACATCAGAGAAAGGCTTTAAAAAAAAGTAATAATAATAATAATAATAATAATAAAGTACAAATCTTAAAACATGAGACTCTTCACCTTATACAACCAATAAACCCTGGTGTACAAAATGAAGTGTGTTGTAAAGAATGGATTGAACAAGTAGCATCCACCACACTGACTGAAAATAGGATTACACAGAAAAAAGAGCAATAGTTACTGCTTATTGCTATATTGTCTTGTTTGTCTGTACCATTAAATGCGCAAGCGTGCACACACAGGAAAAGGGACCTTCCATTATCCTGGAACAAACCGTCTCTATTCTATAACTACAGCCTGGTGTCACTGTGACAGATCATGACAGCATCCTGTGAGCAATAGCAGAGTCTGTAATTGAGGCGATTCAGTACACAATGTGCATGTATACCTTCAGATTTATGAATACATTACTTTGCTGAGAGTTGTAAAAATAAAATTGCTCAACATTTGGCCTGTTAGTTAGCTCTTACTCATTCCCTGCGAGTTGCCAGAATCTGGTATCTGATGAGACTACTGATTACTAGATCAAGTGCTGACTGCACCAAATCCTTTTTCAGGAACCATACTACTGGCTGCCTATGCACCCTCTCTGTGCCTATCCTGGCTGCAATGGTCATAGCAATCCAACATGACAGTGAATCAGAACAGGTCTGATATTTGCCACTAAACCTCAAACAATGGTCGGCTGAATGATTTTTATCTTCACATACAATTTGTGTTAAACGCTATTGTGCTATACACACAATTTTAATGCTGAATAGCTTCCATTGTATATGCACGTTCCTGCACTGATATCATGTTTTGTGGATGGAGAATTGGGTGGGCTGGAGAATAAACTACTCTAATAGTCTGTAATCTTAGTAGGCACTTATGGGGTCTAATAATCAATGGTTCTACTTCCCCGATAAAACCAGTAATGTCTACTGATGATTCATATGCACCGAACATATCTAGTATATAAACACGTCTCAAAATGCCCCCTACAGGCCTTATTACATCCATAAAAGTGTACAGATTTCATTGCTTATGTCTGCATACAAAAATAAAATAATAAACTGATAGCCCTGTGATTACAATCCGGAAACCTCTATACCTGTTTCATTAAGATTAAGTAGAGTGCAGATGCAGGACATGGAATACTGATATTAAAGTTATTGTAAGATTATTTCTTCTTTGTGTGAATTCATAGGTGATTTCGTTTACACTTGAGAAGCTGGTTTTAGATTTCCGAAGCCCTGTATTTTCATATTACTCATTACCACACCCTAGGCTTTTAATGCCAACTTAATAACGTAACATTTAAAAAAAAAATGATCGGGGATGTTCCAACATTGGAAGCGTTAACACGGATGCCTAAAGTACTGAGAAATGATGTTGAGTCATTGAGGTGCCGTGTTTAATATTCTCCTAAACTTGCTCAAATGCTGCCAAGAAGCTCTGGAATCACCCCTGGGTACACACCTTCCCACGCAGACGTGGGTCTGCCACACTGGAAAAAGAATTAGGAGATAGAAAGTAGTTTCTTGTCATTTGGAGTCTTTTTAAAATGTAAAACTAGCTGTCCAATAGAGAAAGAGCTTTTCAGACATTACATTTCAGGCTAGAAGTTGTAGCTAGGTAAAGCCAAGTGGTATCTGGTTCCATTCCGCTACAGAATCTCTTACACCTTCCCAACGGATCACAGGGAAAGTTTTGTTCCATATGCATCGTAGGCATCGGTAATTGTTATTTTCCATACTTATACCATCAGGTCATTCTCCGTTAGCAACAACATGGATACAGTTCAGTTAATAAGACAAGGACAAAAATATATCCTCTCTGGGGATGTGGAGGTGCTAGAAGTTCACGGAATTATGAGGCATCTGTAGAGGAAACTATGGGGTTATGCTGTTATACTGCATTCAAAGGAAGTCGCATGCTTATAGGTGGGACAGTTCCATGGTTGGAGATGCCCAGGGGCTATCAAAAGTATACTGCCACATGCTGCATCCATAACCTTGTTTTAAGTCATCTTAGATCAGAGTTTAACACAAGACTGACTTTTATTCTGCTCCTTTCCAGGGAAGAAATCTCATCACATGACCCAGTATGCTGCAAGTGTGTACCTAATTTTGCTTATGCTTCCACAAGCGAACAGACCTTCCGTACAGCACATTAAAATCCATTACAGCAATCAAACCATTGCAAATCCGTCTGTACCTGATTCAGCCTTAAGTTTATTTTCAAAATCTGGTCTCACCAAATTAAAATTCCCAATAAATAAAAAAAATAAAAAAAACGTAAGATTGTATAAATTAGAACATAAAAAAACGTAGAATGTAATATGTATAATGCTATACAACAAATAAAGTGAAGACATCTTGATGGTTATTTCACATAGTGGACTTTACCAGCGTGCACAGTCCTAAAATGCTGGAGACTCGTGTGAAACTGCATTGCATCATAGAATTTCGTTTTTGGGAGTTCCTAATTTTTTGCAATCAGCGATTTTCCCAGTGTGTACTGACACACAATCTTCACTTACAGCAATCCCCATTCATATTTCCGCATAGGGCCATTTTGTGTATCGTGTGTCAGTACACACTGGGGACATCGCTGATTGGAAAAAATATCGTTGCAGCAAAAAGTTTTGGGAACAGTTAGTAAAAGATCAACAGGAAAATAGAGAGCAGTGTATAAGGAAGGTTATTAAGCCGGTCAGGGTATTTGAATCATCTTTAGTTTATTTAAAATTTTAGAAGCACTGGAATTTAAGATGCTACATGACGTTTAGGCCACAGATGAGTTTTCTGATATATTTGCTTCCCTTTCAGCTGTTTGAATAAAATCATACAAAAAAAAGTGTGATTTCCAACGCTACAGTAGATGTCCCACAGTTATTTATGGTGTGTATTAATTATTTGAGAATGGTTCATGTTTGACAAACACAGTTACACAGTCATCATTAATCTGTCACTTCTGCTGGGAAACTATTCCAAAAATCCAATAACTTTGTCAAAAGTAGATTTTTATACATAGAACTCCATGTAATGTGGTTTCAACCATATAATATAAACATGAACATTCCTCTAATGCCCCCTAGTACAAAGTTTTCCAATTTTATCATGTTGAAAATTCACCTTTCACAAAAAAGTATTTACTAAAAAGCTGTTATTTATGGAAAAATACCCCTCAAACATTTCTAAGGTTACTTCCTCCTGCATACACTGTTCCCTCTCATCCACGATACACAAACTGTCAAAGTGTAACATACAGGGTGTAAGAAGGGGGATATGGAATAAACCAGGAGCTCACCTGGACAAGTCTTGAAGAGGATGAGAGGTAACAGAGCGTGTACATAGCATACAATACAGTGAACGTTCCGACACAGTCTGTCAGACATAAGACCAAATTGTGTGCCAAAGCTCAGAAAATGAAATCACGTCAATCACCACAAAAAAGCCCCAATGGAATAAATACTCTTTCAGATAATGTATATGAGGTAATAACTATAAAATTCCTAATGCAATACATTGTAAAATCACTACAATAAACCAGGTAACTTGAAATTGATTGTTTCGAAATAAATCTAGTATAACGCTAGACATACATCAACTCATTTAAGTTCATGTGGTTGCTAATGGTAACAAAAGAAATTCATGTGTCTCCAATGTAAAAACAATGGGCCAGATCCAGAATAACGCTTGTGAGCGAATTTACGCGTGGCTAAGACAAAATCGCCTTTTGGTAAGTACTGCGCATGCGCACCATAGAAAATACGCTCAGTAAGGTAGCGTAATTGTGAACGTATGGGCCATTCACGTATGGCCACAAGAACGATTTGTGCTACAATTACTATCCACCCTAAACCAAAACAGGGCTGTGCACTAGAAATACCTCTGGAAGGGAGAATACGTTGTTCAATCTAAAGCAGGGCACACACTGGGGCTTTTCAGCAGATAATCTTTCCAATCGCCAAATCAAAAGATATATTACCAGTGTGTACAGTCCAAAGGTCTCCTAATAGACACAGTACATGCTTACAAAAAGCTAATTATATCTTTCTATCATTGATCTGGGATATTAGCAGCTCCAAATGATCAAATTGAAAAATCACAGTCCCTAGTAAACGTACGGCAAACGTAGTTCTGGATCTACCCCAATGAGCTTGCACAAAACACAATTAATTGTGGCCAGCTTAATAGTCTAATGGCCAAATTATCATTAAATAATAAAGAACGAATAGCCAATTAAACCAATACCCCTAACAAGAACTCAATAATGACCAATATAAAACCCGATAAGTATAAAGTACTAAACCATTGGCAATGAGATGCAGCATTATTAGGATAGTGGACATCAGATGTGTGTAAGACTTTCAAAAATAATGCCTGCAAAATATATTGATTAAGTGACAACATATTTTACATTTAAGTGTCATTATTGGACTATGGTACCAGTTTATATGAACTAGTGATATATTAATGTACACTGCATGGGATGTACTTCTACAGGGCTAGATAAACTAAGCTGCGGGTTTGGAGAAGTGGAGATGTTGCCCATAGCAACCAATCAGATTCTAGCTCTACCTTTCTCTATTACATACTGGAAAATGTCAACTAAAACCTGATTGGTTGTTATTGGCAACATCTCCACTTTTCATTTCCTGCAGCTCAGTAATCTGGCCCTAAGGGTACAGCATGTGTACACACAACACGCACAACTGGCACTCTTCAGGCGGAGAGAGCAAGGACAGAGTAGATGACAGAGCGTGGACAGAGGAGAGGAGAACGCGAAATATGTTTTTAGGATTTCGCCAATGATACAGCGGACGATGGCGTTGGATATATCATTGGCGAATGAGTTATTGTCGCCGTAGCGACTGCAACCACATTATACAATGGCAAAGAAATCATGGAAGACTGTGTGGTCACATCATTGTAAACTGGCTACAAGAATGATTTGTGCTACAATTGCTATCCACCCTAAACCAAAACAGGGCTGTGCAATACCTCTGGAGGGGACAATACGTTGATCAATCTAAAGCAAGGCACACACTGGGGCTTTTCAGCAGATAATCTTTCCAATCGCCAAATCAAAAGATATATTACCAGTGTGTACAGTCCAAAGGTCTCCTAATAGACACAGTACACGCTTACAAAAAGCTAATTATATCTTTCTATCATTGATCTGGGATATTAGCAGCTCCAAATGATCAAACTGAAAGATCACAGTCCATTTCAAAAGATTTTTGAGCTTTAGACAGTACACACTGGTAGGATATTTGGTGAAACGGTCTTGATTGTGTGACTGGAAAGATTATCAATCGAAAAAGCCCCAGTGTGTACCCAGCCTTACACTACATAGTGCTCCCCATCATACACGCCAAACAAATGGCTGGATCCAGACTTAAGAAGGAGCTTGAAAATGAGAGGAAAGTTACTCCTGGGCTAAACCATGTTGATTTAAGAGGGGGGGCAAGTTAATTGTATTCTTTGAATGCAGGGATATATCTTTGAATTGCTTACTGCACACAGATACTGACCAGCTTTACTATTACACTGTTATTTTGACTTCGGCTGGGAAACATCACCTCTCAACTCTAATACTGTTTGCAACTGATGAAATATGACTCCCCCTGCAATCAACATGGATTAGCCCAGGAGTGACTTTCCTCTCTTATTTTCAAGCTCCTTCTTAAGTCTGGATCCGGCCCAAAAACCCTAGTCATTACAATCAGTACAAGCTTTTCCCACATAGATCCCCATCCCTCAATGCAAAACATAAAAAAATAAATAAAGGTTTCCTCCTACAACCTTGTCACTACATTACTAGAGCAGATGGGGCTATGCATTTATACGGAGCATTTTTTTGCTATACAGAAGATATTATTCCCATGCCTAGGCCAACACGCCAGATTGGAGCTATATAAACGCAAGGTGCATTATGTTCTAAACCCAGTGATGAGCGACAGGCTGTCCTCAGCCCATTACCTGCAGCCCCTGTCTTTGTACATTGATGTCAGACATGACTGTCACAGTTTGTAGATGTCTGCTGGCACAGTACAACAAACTGATCGCTCTCTTTCATTAACTGCATTTTTTAACCTTATTATCAAGATTAAGGCCAAATGGGAGCTGCCCTTTGAGCTGTTCATCAGGGCCCCTGAAATACATCAGGTTGTCAATCACTGTCCTAAAGAGAAGCCCTTAGATAAAAGGTACATCATGAAAACACTTAGATCTGTCAGCCATCTCCACCAGAGAAAAACAGGAATGACAGTATGTGGGAAGAAATAAAAATGTACTTTAAAAATAAAAACTGCACTATGAAAGATCACAAATAGATTTCAGGCCACATGACAGTTTGATGCAGTGCACATCATCTCAGCTGCAAGAAATAGACGTGATAAATTGATGGCTGAGCCCTGTCCGTGAGAAAGTAACTCAGACGTTATTCTCAGGTACAAAGAAAATCCTTCGCCTAGGTCCCTGCAAAATAAGTGAACTCCAGGGAAACACAATGGCCATCAGCCTCTTATCAGTGAGAAACCGGCTAGCGCACATACAGTACAACATAATTGTTACCTTTATTGAAGTTGGCCATTGAGTGCAAAAATAATTATGGGTTTATAATCTTAGAAACTAATATGGATGCATTAAAACCACAATTGTTATACCACTATAAAAAGGGGTGTGGGTCCCCGTTGCTCCCAGCACGTTCCAAACTGGCTGGGATATCAACCGCTTATGCCTTGATGAGGCATAGCAATCGATCCCGGAGCACCGAACACGGTGCTCTGAAAGGTAGGTTAGTATTCTATCCCCAACCCACTCCCTAATCTTAAGTCTCCCCCCCGCCCCTCCCCCACAGCCTTAAGGTTGACCCCAAAGACCCCAGAGAGGGTTACTCACCTCTCTGATGGTCCGGCGGTGGCACTTCCAAAAATTTATGGCGAATCGAATACTCACCCACTCAGTAGAAAAAAATTCTAAAACTGGTGTTATTCAAAATAGAGACAGTCTAAAGGCATCATTCTTAATGACAGCCATCGCAGTGTGAACTCACAATGATGAAAAGTACCCCCGTCTCTTTAGTAGTAGCTTATGCTAGCCTTCCATGTGTCTGTGTATGATAGACCGCCTCTGATTTGTGCTCTACTCTATGTATTTTATAAGTAATAGTATCACTATCAAATAATAATAATAATAATAATAATAATAATAATAAAAAAAGAGGGAGGATTTATTCTGCTGTAGTCATTGCACTATATACATTTTTTACTTGGCCCCCCATTACGATCAGTACATCTAACTCCTCTTAAAAGTATCTCCCAATCTAGGACAGTATAACAATGTAGGAACTGATGGGGTTATTGTAAATCACAGTACATATGTTCTGATACAGTTTATTGTTTATGGCACAAAGAATGCAATATATCGCTGTGATACCTGGGAAACACACATACTGTGTAGCAGACTTAACCTTTCTTTGTTGTATAAACGGCTCAGTGGCAGGTCACAACGCTACATTTACTGGTCCAGTGGCTACAATTTATGCTATGTTATGGGTTTTTTTTTATTTTACTCCTCTTAGCATTTTAAGGGGTATTTATATAAAGAGGAGAATAAGTAATTAAAGTGAGTGGTCTTCACCATCTATAAGCCATAACCATAAATAGATCTTAACCAGGCAGTGTCCACTCCAGGGAAACATTGGTAAGTAAAACTCAAGAAACATCACACACACATTACACAAATGCCCCAATGCACACACAGTAGAGGATCAGTGCATGCAGACAGCGTACACACATTACAGGAATGGTATATGCAGGCAATACATGTACACACAGAGGATCAGTGCATGCAGACAGTGTACACACACATTACAGGAATAGTATATGCAGGCAATACACCATACAACACTAACTACAAAAAAAACGTACTATGCTTTTCAATACGTCAGACACATGCAGAAGGGTTAATGAGGTCTATTTACAAAGATCAAGTTTTTCTAATTTAAAAACAATGGATCCATGGTGATTCAATATCGGGGGTCTCCGCTGGCCTGTTCTTTTTTGAGAGCGGGCTGGCGCTTAATTACATTTATTAAACGCCGCAGTGGAGTTTTACACTGCACGCTGGGCGTAAAAATAACGCAATCATCCCAGCGATCTCCCCATATCCCCTCTTTC
>WWET01001379.1:214960-223318 GCA_011038615.1 Limnodynastes dumerilii | reverse complement strand
ACAGACGCCATGAGGGTGCTATGAGGGCCCGACGTCCACAGGTGGGGGTTGTGCTTACAGCCCAACACCGTGCAGGACGTTTGGCATTTGCCAGAGAACACCAAGATTGGCAAATTCGCCACTGGCGCCCTGTGCTCTTTTTGAGCAGTGTAGAATATAAATAGACTACACAATCACTTTGTACCATCAAAAGTCTCCTTTTCCTAACTGCTCATCCTATTCAACCCCTATCTCACCTCATATTAATAAGGCTTACGATTGGTCCAACAGCTATCGATGGGAGATAACCACAAACTGGTTCTCCTATACCTCTTTCACACCGCCAACGCCGAAAAACCTTTAACACTTAAGCCAAAAACCCAGGAAATTCCCGAGTCTGTCCCTTTCACACCGCCAATGAATTTCCCGGGTCAGGCGTGTCAAGCAACTGTTAATTATAGAAAGGAGCTTTTATTGGCTGCCTGAAATGATGTCATTTAAAGGGGACTTAACTATTGCCCACAGTGATGATGTCAGTACATGGTGGCCATTTTAGCTGCATTATTTCCACGATGGCTGACGATCTAGTTATTGATAGCTCTGAGACCATGGTTGTGTTGATCATTTGAGCCCGATATTTGCTCCTTAATTGCTTCCTCGTCGCGAATATTCAGGAATTCCACAATATCGTCCGCCCGCCAATGCGCCATCTTGAGATCTGAGGAACGGCAGCATATGATGACATCATCACATGCTGCCTGTTTCTGTATCCAATCAGGTGGTTATGTGAAGAAACCCGGGTTGGAAACAACCCTGCACTTTTCACACTGCCACCCTTCCCGGGTAGGACCCGGGAATAACCCTTCTTTTTTGCCAGGTCGAAGTCCCAGGTCTTTTGACCCGGGTCGACCGGAAGTGGACGCTTCACACCGCCACCAAATACCCAGGGTTTTTTCAGATTCCCAGGTTTTTGGCCAAAAACCTGGGTATTTGGTGGCGGTGTGAAAGTGGTTTTAGAAGTATAGACAGCTGAAATCTCATTTTCGAAAAAAAATTAACAGGTAAGTTTGCAGATTGCCATATTTACCCATTCATCTCTATGGAAATGCTGCCGCAGGCTCGCTGCTGGGGAGTTTTGTGGTTGGACTGAGAGGAAGGAGGATTAGAGTAATGGAAGGACAGTCTTAAGGTCAGGCTGCAGGGATGGGAGTCTTAGGGTTAGGGTTAAATTCATACTTACCATTAGCAGCAACATTTTTTCTTGCATAAATTGATTGTTTTACCTCTGGGAGGCAAAAGCAATCGAATTCCCAGCCAGAGAGAACAGCCCTTTCGAAAAAGGGCCGATTCGCAGTGGCGACCCACACTATTTGGAAGACAAAAACAAATACCCATCGTGTTTTTCACAACATAGGTCAAAACTGCTTCGGAAACCTGGTATATTTGACTGAAAAATCAATGAACAGATTTGTTGGCACGTGCCAAACACTACAATATTTGGCTGATGGGCCCGACCATCATATAGGATTACATCCAGACACTCCTCGATCACACAGCATATAGCCAGCTTAAACCCACAATCGCACAAATTATGTCTCCACAGTATTCAGTCTGATTCAATCATGTAAGCAGTCACGCTAGCACTCAGCTGAAGATAATATATGAATATTTATATGACTTGATGTATGTTAAAAGGAATCCATTTCTAAACTACATTTATATATGGAGCAGCAAAGGCACATATAAAAGAATAGAGATATACAGTCCAATACAAAGTACCCTCTAGAGATATTTTAATCAACATGACTGCACAAGGTCATCCCTAGAGATTACAATAAACGAGATGTCACCTTCAGCAGCACAAACGGCTATTTACAAATGGAATACGATTGTAAGGGAATTCACTATCTTGAGTCATGTCAAACAGGAGGAACTAACAAAGAGTCAGAGCATTCGTCTTTAGTAAAGCTATTATATTGTAAATTAATATACTGTCTGCTGGACAGTGGGTATGGCAAATGCTATGTAGCTTGAGGAATATTTTCCTTTTATGGAAAAAAAGATGAACACATCTCAATGAGACAAACAACATTAAACATTAAAAAGTGTTTTTATCTTTAGCTAAAGGGGAAAAAAAACCATACCACATAAATGTAAAACACTGGTGTAAAACAAGCCTGCTGCAGGCAACTGAAGCGAGCATTAGACAGTAATAGATTTCATGCGCAATATAATCTGTACCTTTTTCCACTACTCCAGTGATGGAGACAATAGAGACCGAAGGGCCACACTTTTAGTCCCCTAATTTAGATTACAGTCGATATCTTTATGCAAACACATGCACAAGTGGCACCAACAGTATTATACATAATCTATTAGTAGTGTAATAAACACATGCCAATACATCAGGCCTGGCCAACCCTGTGCCTCTCCAGGTGTTTTTGAAACTACGACTCCCAGCATGCTTTGTCAGGTATCGGCTATATCTGTTCAGTAAAGCATGCTGGGAGTCGTAGTTTTTCCTGGAGAGCCGCAGGTTGGGCAGACCTGCAATACATTTTTAGTTTTCTAAGACAAGAAACACAGCGGTTACCTCAGAAAACAGAGCTCGGCATTTCAGAGGAATGTAAGTTCTTAACACCCTTGAAATTGCAGGTAGGTTTCTTATCTGTCAGGGCTCACTCAAACAGATTAAAACTAATGCTACCATTAGACAAACTACTGTACTGTTTGCACGCAAGGAACTGGTTTAAAGTAAAGAGAATTTTTTTTTAAAGGTTCACAAGCAGGTATTTTACCTCACAAGCGCGTATTTTTACCTCACTGAACGTGTTTGACTTTTAACCAGGATTGTGTTGCCGCTGCGAAAGGCCATTTTTCGAAAAGAGCAGTTTTCTTCCAGCCAGTTGCGAACTGGCTGAGAAATCTATTATTGCTTCTGCCTCGCGGAGGAGAAGAAATCTATCCACGGAAGAAACACGTATTTTTACCTCACAAGCGCATATTTTACCTCACAAACACATATTTTTACCTCACAAGCGCATATTTTTACCTCACTGAACGTGTTTGACTTTTAACTGGAATTCTGTCGCTGCTGCGAAAGGCCATTTTTCGAAAAGAGCCATTTTGTTTCAGCCAGTTGCGAACTGGCTGAGAAATCGATTATTGCTTCTGCCTCGTGGAGGAGAAGAAATCGATCCATGGTAGAAAGAAGATGGAACAAAAATTAGCTTTCAGCTGTCTCTATTTCAGAAAAATTAGTCTCGCCATGGACAACGCATCCCCTTTTGGTTTTGTGAAACTACAAGCAGCAGCATAACCTGTCTGGTAACCGGTGGCAAAGTATTCAGGGACTAATAGTGTCACAACACCTGAAGAGCCGCATACAGATTGGCTCGGCTAGACGGTTTTGAAAACTCCTAATTCAAAAGATATTTTGTGGTGTACGAAGGCTGTCACATAAAAGGCAACAGTAACAATGATAACCTTAGGAAGAACAGANAAAAAAAAGAGACAAACAGTACAGGCGGTAAAGATGGCCCTGAACAAATTCACTCACATGTGGGGAACATGTAGAATGCAGTGTATTAACAATTAATATAGAAAATGTTAAGCACACATAGTAGTTCTGATGTCAGTCCACCGTCAGGTCCTAAGATCTGTGTTGTGTGTGAGGGGAGGCCACGCCCAAGAAAACTTCCGCCAGCAGGACCCTACCTTACTGTACAACCCGCATACCTCCCAAGTGAATCTTGCGCACACAGGGTGTTCCTTTCACCGCTCTGAACACCCATTTTAGATTTACCCACAGCCGACAGATAATTATCGGCTGTGAGTATTTTACAATGCGTTCCTATGTAGAATTCCCACCAAAGAACAGACGACGGACCAGACGCTCGAATGGTGGTCTTAGGGTTAGGCTGCGGAGATGGGATGGATGGGAGAAGGGGAAACTTAGGGTTAGGCTGCAGGCAAGGGGAGAGTTAGGATAAGAATTAGTATAAGGGATTGGGGACACAGGGACAGATGCTTACATGTCTGTGGCGGGGCAGGACGTTTATGACGAGCTGTCTTTGGGAATGGGGTCTCGAAAAACGAAAAAGGGCCATTCGCAGCAGCGACCCACAACTGCACACAGATTTATTCACTCTTTTACTGTATTTTTTTTTTTACTTATCAGTAAGTACAACCACATCCAATCTGCCATTCACAGGCTCGTGTTAGCACTATTCCCAATTGAAAGAGGAAAAACAAGACATCGGTGAATATCTCAGAGATGATGTCGTCTCCGTGACCCGGTCTGGAATGGGTTATAACATAACAAAAAAAATCATTTTTCAGGTTATCATTCTACAGTGGAAATGCCTTGAAAATAGAATACCAGAACAGCAGCAATTCTTTCCAGGGGTGGTCACACTCACAAGCAGACTGCTAGTGTTCAGAAAATCAGAAAGACTCCAACAAACTTCTGCTCTGTATATCAAAGTACATACCAGAAACGTGGAGGGGGTTAGATTTTTTTTAAAATATTACTTTTTATTATACTGTACATAGTTTAGGACAGAGATTTGCAACTTACATACTGAATACAGTTAAGCTGGGTACACACTACGTAAATTTCACGCAATGCTAAATATTTTAAAGATTTGATGGATTTTATAAAAGACTGAAAGTCCTGATGAAGAGGCGGATTCATACTACACATGACTTATCGCCAGCATGATTGTGACAGTGTGCACACTAATACAATATCCTTTCAAACACTCACTCATTTGAATGGATCGATAATCGTGTGAAAGGCACCCAGCTTTGCTAAAGCTTAAAAACAAAAGTTATAATCAAAGCACTTGAAGACATTTTATGTAAAGTTGATTAAAACACTAGAATTATGGCAAATCAAAAGTAAACAGGCATTTCACATGATAACTACAGACAAGCCACTGCAATAATCAGTAGACTGTTAATGATATGAGTATTGCATTGAATCCAGCCAGGTTTTTTATCTACTAGGGATCTCATTTCAGCACTCAAAAATAACCAGTTGTTTTTCACCAATTTGTTCAAAAAGCATCAAACCCTACAAGTATTCAAGTAGCCCAAGAGCTCTGCCTAACATGTGAAACGGCAAAGGAATGGCAGAATGGACAGCTTTGTATACACACTGAATTCCATTCAATGCCTTCCTTGTTTTCCTCAGGCTAGCATGGCCAACACTGCACTTCTGCTGCCTCCAGCCCCTGACAAACAGGAAAACAGGCTCCAGATGATTTCTAGTGAGCATTATTATAACCAGAGGTAAAACATTATATAACACCCATCTGGCACCATGTAGGTGCCAACTTTCACACAAAAAAATAACAAATTTAAGGTCATGTCATTTTCTTCCATTCATGTTTAAATCTACCCAAAATACGTATGTAATATTTGCACGCTATGCATTATACCTATAGAAATAACAAACATAAGGAAAATATCAACACAAGGATGGGACAAACATTCAAAGCAAACATGAACGGAGACAGCCTGCTAAACAAGACCCAAGCAGACTCTGCAGTGCAGTGAGCACCAGATCAACGTGAAGCTGCAACAGAGATACCAGCACACCAGCCTATCATGAGGAGGGTATGTAATCATATGCCAGGGTTTCTTTATGGATGAAAGTAGTTCAGACACTCACTCTGCTAAAATATGTACCAAGCCAACAACAGTCTCCAAAACATGAGCAACATTAAAATTCAACATGTATTTAAACTGCAGACAAAACACTTACACCGCTATAGGTAAAAGCGTTACTTAAAGCGCTGCTAGTCCACGCACCAAATACAGTCAGCCAAAGTAGGGACAGCCAAAAGTTGCTTTAAATTAAGTGTTCAGTGCTCCAGGCATCGATTGCTTATGCCTCTCCGAGGCATAAGCAATCGATATCCAACCAGTTCGTAAGTGGTTCGGAGCAAACAGGCCTATCGAAATAGGGCCGTTGAGGACCCACACTCTTTGGAAAAATCTTAATTTGTATTGATAAAAAGGACGCATTGGATGATTTGGTTTTAAGAACATCCCTAAAAATATCATAATCACCGATGGTATGATGCTGGACAAATGTGGGTAGTGTATACGTATATATGACTGTGTGGCACTTTTCTTGCCGTCATCTGTGCCGCATAGGCAGATATCCGTGGAGCAACCGCATTCATTTGGCTTGTGTGGTTTATCTAAGCGGATTACTGCAAACATTTATCAGTTATTATCCAAAAATAAGCATATTGAACCCCTAATGTAATGTGAATTAATAACGATAAACCGGATGAACAAGTAATACTGTGTCACGTGATACTGGAGTTCCTCAGAAATGTTCTATGGAGAATAAATAAAGCCATTTCTGTGGACAGTGCCTTTGTCAACCCAGAAGCCACCCAGAGTCAGATAAGTAATAGCATTTTTGCAACATGGTGTGAAGATTATCATTCCATACATTGGTACAATCACAATACACAGTTGTTAAGGGTCACTAAAGTCCAATGCAATATGCACCCCTAAAATCAGAGTGAAACATGAATAAAAACAACCACAAATCATCCCCAAAAATGAAAGTGTTATTAATGGCACTGAAAACAAGACATTTTGTCAGAAAACATATTGACTTTTACTATGCAGACCAGGGCCGCCTGTACCTATAGGCATTGTAGGGGCAACACAAAGTCTGTGCTATCCATTTATAAAATTCGGACAGCCCAGACCGTAACGGCAGAAGGAAATCATTGCGGCAGTCAATGGCAGCTGAAAATAGCCCAGTGCGTCAACTGTTACTGGGAGCTGAGCCACTTGCTACCGCAGCTCTGACACACTGGAGCCCAATCAGGGGCCGTTGCAATACAGTTAGCTCCAGATTCTTCCCTACTGGACTTTAGAAGGTGTCTGCAACTGCAAGAAGCGGCAACATCGGAGAGCATGAAACAGCCCAGCGCTAATCCCCCGCCCCCTGTTCTGTCCATTCAGTGCTGAATCAATCAGCACTGGCCAGTTCTCTGCATACATGCCCTGCCCCTACTGTACAAGCCCCACCCCCACAGAGCTACAATTTCGAGGAGAGAAGATTTCAGAAGATGTTTTTTTGCTAGGGGCACCAGGCAAAATCTCGCCTAGTGCACCAAGTTGTCTAGAGCCGGCCCTGATGTAGACCACATCCTCAAATGTCCATTTTTGTTTGGAGGCGGCTGCAGTGTTATTAATTGGAATTAAAGACAGTCAAGAAGTTTCAAACTAATCTCTCCCCTCCCCATGACAATGGTCTTCTGATAAGCTTCTACAACTTATACATGAGTGAAAGCGGATAGTAACTCCATGTATGCCAACCTAAGCTGTGTACACACTAAGGACAGGGATCCTGACCTCTGAACGTGTATCGCAGGTGAGGTGGTATGTCAGTCTGCATGGAAGAGGGGAATGAACTCCCCTATCACTCCTCTCTCTCGTGAGGACTTTAGATGGGTTAACCTTAGGTCTCTTGTGCAGATCATCACTTCGTATGACCGCTGGTCCACATGGAAAACTAAAACCCTGTCCTAACCGTAAGATTTAAGTTCTCCTCGCAGGCGGAGGGGATGCGCCACCCTGACGGATGTATCTCCAGGGATACGGAACAAAGTGAGCGCTGTTGCGTAATTTGCACGCAGAATTCGGCTGATGGACTGAGGTCAGCATTCAATCTGATCACTGACCAAGCTGTTAGCCCAACTTTGGGTAAAGCTGACCATACACTGCCACGGTTATCGATCCCAGCAGCATGTGGCCTGATAAACGGGACGATTTGCCACCAGGGAAAGAGAGGTCTCAATATTGGTGCCATACACCTCTCCTGCTGGGACTGATGAACCAGGAAGCAGAGGGAGGCCCTGGTTCAGTTAATGCTGGTTGGTTGATTGGTTGTTACCCTGATTCTGACATCACACAGCAGCACCTGGGTGTGCAAGAGACAGGCAGTCTGGCAAAGACTGCAAGTGTGTATGGTGACAGGACTCTTTCAGCAAATCACGTAGCAGATGTAGGTCTGCTTTAAACGTGGACAAACATGTTTCATGGATTGGGTCTTGTATCTGCATCAACTTGGTCTACTAAGCACTGGAAAAGTGCGTACCCAGCTTTACACTTGAGGTGTAGTGTAGGGCTCAAAAAATGTTTTCAGTAGTCAGGGACCCAAACAAAAAACTTGCATATAAAACCATTCCATAAACTATATATATTTGATATATATAACAATGTTTACCTGCCAAAGTCGTCTTCCTGTCTCTACCCTGTGCACACCAATGAATAATATAGGGGGGGGGGGGCAACCACCAGCCGATTTTCCACAACAAACCACCAGCAGATTTTCCACAAGGG
>WWET01001379.1:207460-212460 GCA_011038615.1 Limnodynastes dumerilii | reverse complement strand
AGATGTAAGACACTGTCCAAAACAAAGTTATTTCCTCAGAAAGCTAAAAGACATCAAATCTCCCACAAGTGCAGCTTTTCTTAATTGCTTTCCATTAATGTTTTTCAGATTTTCCTTTAAAGGAAAGGTTACAAAAATCTTATTTCTACACAAAGGCCACTATTTTTACTGTCCATTTAAGGAAAGAGTTGCTAAATAGACCGGGAATTTTGCTTTTACTTCCTGCCCCATACACAATACACACTGAATTACATTCTCTGTGGACACAACTGAATTCAGAATTACAACCCCAAATGTGTGCCCCTCTTGTGCTCTTTAGAAAAGCATAGAATAGGTATAAACCAGTCTGAAAATGAAGCATACACAATAGGTAGCAAACTGTTACTACATATACTAGGAAACTGCAAACAAGATGCCCACTGTGCTTCATCTCTATGCAATTTCCATGCATACATTTTATTGGGCAAAACATACAAAGCGTCAAATAGAAAATAAAGTGGATTGAAATAAGAAAAGATTATAATTGTCAAGTGATTACCAGAGAGTGATGGTGAACTTAAAATCAGCAATGTATACTACGGACATAAATGCCATTTCATGACTACAGAACAAATAAACATGTCTTATAAACAGGAGAATTAAGTATGGCTGACCAATGCCAGGGGCCAGATTTACTAAGCTGCGGGTTTGGAAAAGTGGAGATATTGCCCATAGCAACCAATCAGATTCTAGCTAACATTTCCTTATATGTAATATGAAAGTGACAGCTAGAATCTGATTGGTTGCTACGGCAACATCTCCACTTTTGAAAACCCGCAGCTTAGTAAACCAGGTTGTGCCGTGGAGCTAAATGACAACCAATTTACTTTATCCAATTCCTGAACCCATTGAGCTTGTTTACAGCACCAAAAGCTAATTTTCATCTGTCTCTATTTAAACAAAGGCAACCATTTTCATTTCCTTTTTTTTTATGAATGGATAAGTATGTCAGCAGTCAGACCCAACGCACCAAACGGAGAGGTGAGTAACACTCTCTGGGGTTTAGGCAATGGAGAAGGGAGGGTTAGGGTAAAGGAGGAGGGTAAATTAATGCTTCTAGTAGAGGAGTCTTAGGGTTAGGCTGCGGGGATGGGAGTTTTAGGGTCTGGCTGCAGGGAAGGTAATCTTAGGGTTAGGGTAATGGAAGGGGAGGGTTAGCATTAGGGGAAGGGTTGGGTTAAATTTATACTTCCCATTCGGCATGTAGTCTTCATTCCAGGGACGATCGATTGCTTTGCCTCTGTAGTTCCGAAATGGCTAGGAGAGAGCAGCCCTTTTTAATAAGCGACTCATATCGATTATTTGATACATGCACTCACAAAGGTTTTTTTTTCTATTGTACCTCAAGCTGTACCTGATTTTCAGGAGAAAAAAAAATCAATCATATTCAGTCATACTTTCTGAGATACACATATGCTCAGCGTAAAAATTGAGAACATGCAATTAATGTTTAAGTGCATGTTAATAAATGGCAAACTGGCTGTAAAAAATGGCAGAAGATAACTGTGCAGTGGAGCAATAGAGCTCTACACTGAAAACTGGAGCCATCCAAAGTCAATTCACTAGGAATAGAGTTCTGTCACAGATAATCAGGCAGCACCTAGTGGTAGGTTGTATACAGGTACACTTCTCAAAATTGATGCATCCACTGTGTAGGTGTCAGGCCTAAAATCAAACAGCATTCCCTGGTAGGGTAAAAAGTTCATATAAACCCCAGAGGCTTTACCCTGTTGTAGGCTATATAATTGCAAAACATCCTGCTGAGAGCATACAAAAGCAAATGCTCATCATAAGTCAGAATGATCACTTGTGCACGTTACTTTACAAAAGACACGAAACGAAATTTAGACACAACAATATTTACTAAACATCACACCAAAGATGTAGTCAGGTGCATGACAGTCAGACAATTAATATCTGACTATTAAAAAACAATTTAGTCACCCAAGGATGACCCACATCAATAAATTATCAAACCATGGCAGAAATGACTGAATCACTGAGAAAAGTTTTGCTAAACAAATGTACTGTTGTAGCAATGGGGCATATGGGCAGTCATACATTCAGTGACCTTTACCCAGTCAATGAAATCTATGAGCCAATGAATCTTCTATATGATTCAGTCTTCATGAATCAGATATTAGCATCCATAGGATTTAATCAACATCTCTCACAAAATGTGTATGCCTTTAAATGGGTGTTGGTTTTTAAATCCCAAATTACTTGTTACAATGAATTTATTAATGGATCAAGGCCGTGATACGCTCAAACAGAGCAAAATATTGTACAAACCATAGTAACAAAAAAAATGGATTACTAAACATGAATAATATAAAAGACTGAGGGTCACTGCAATTACAAGTCTTTATCCTTTAATAAAGTCTCCGATTGTAATGAAATGGAGAACAAATGTACAGTTGGATTTTATTGTTAAACAATTCAGGTTATATTTTGCAGTATTTGCATGTGCCGAAGCCCATTCAATTTATTGTTTAAGGAATAGGACCTGGGACTTATGCAGATATGTTATCTACATAGTGCCTCAGGACCAGATTCATAGATACGAGTTGTCTCGTTTTTGCGTGCGTATTTTTAGGAGCGGATTAACTGTGCATGCGTAGTAACTTTTTCCACGCAATTTTCGTAGGATTTAGGCACAGAAGTCCATTAGGCGCGGATCTATGAATCGCACTTAGTGACATACGTACGGAGGAGCGTGGTTGTCTTCCATATGTGCCAAATTACGTGAAAGTGGGCAGGGGGGCATTTAAACATGCTTTTGAGGGTGCGGTTAGTAATGTACGCACATTAGGCACGTAAATGCACACTTAGAGTTAAGGTTGCCCTATGGAAGAGTAAGTCGCCCAAAACCTATCTGTGCAAAGGAAGTGTCAAGGGTGTTGCCCTGCAACGTAGGTGCGTACTTTAGATACACGCATCTGTGAATCCGGTCCTCAGTATTTTAAGAGAGCAGCCAAGTCACCAATTACATAAGGTATGCAAGATACAAAGGCCATGCCATACAGCTCCATAAATCAGAATGTACCAACTATAAATGAACAACATGTCACAAAGCATGCTCATTAATTACTCCACAAATCATGTCGCTCTGATCATTCTTGTGATATCTGATAACTTTTACCAGCAGCTACAAGTATAAAGCAAACATGTAGTCACTAGCAGTAAGCAGCAACACTCACACATACTATATCTGTCCAGTAATTCAGAGAAATCCCCCATCAAGACGAATATGTTCCAATAACAAAAACATCATCAGATAAGAGGAGGAAAAGAGCCCCTAATACAAGTGTATGGAGAGTAATGTCTACAGGCAGACACATAGAAGGAATGTGTGTTTACTCATTATGAATGGTATTGATCACTGGAAGGATGGAGGCACTACCTGTCACACACAGCTCTGTGACAGGGCACACACACAGCGGGTCCCCCGCTTACACCAACTGCGAGGTGGCACAGCAGTAAATAGGTGGCACGACCATCACCCCGCTTCCCTCTCTCACACCTACTGCCTGGGCTGCTTGGGGCATCTAGGCGGCAATGATAAAAATTGGACGATCAAGGCTTTTTTTTCTCCCCAGCGATGACTGAGACACCCAATAAATGCCCCCCAGAGGTATTACCCCGGGGTCTGCACGGCGATCAGTAGCAGGGGGGACACTTTCCCTGCATGATCGGCCTATTGCAGGCGATCTCATCTCCGGCCCCGGTGCCAGCTCCCCGCTGCTGCCCCCTGACTGTATGTGGGATATCCCCCGCATTCCCCACGCCCTCTCCTGACAGTTCCCCCCAGTTACTCCTGCCCAATCTACCCTCCGCTTCCCGCAGGCATCAAGCTCTAGCGGCCAGCTTGCTGTGCCCCAGTCACCGTGCGGGTTCACCCAGCCCCCTTCTCCCGGTTACCTTTGCCCGTGTCACGATGTGCGTGGCCAGTTTCACGACCGCAAAGTTGCCTTTGCCGATAGTCCTTTCTATCTCGTAGTATCCAATCCGAGCCGGGGCCGAGCGGTGCGGCGGGAGTTGGGTCCCGGTGCCCCCGGGCACTGTGGCCGCCATCTTGTGCGAGCGAGTCCCGGTCTGACCGGCGGACACCGCGGCCAGACGTCACGGAGGCGTGGCTTAGTGACGGCAGAGCGAGGGGGCGGGAACAGCTGACGAAGGGATTAGAGCTGACGGGGGTGAGAGTGAGTGTGCCGGAAAAGGGGCGGGGCCTCGCCGCATAGCAATACAATGGTGTGCATTAGCTGTCACCTCTCTCCCTTTCTCTAGTGTAAGCGGGCCTTGTAACAGAGATCATGGGGCCCGATACACATGTTTTTGGGGGCCCCCATCCTTCCTTAATAGTGTCTGCAGCAGTGGCTTACAAGGGTCCCTCAGAACCTTGGGGCTCGTCACAGTTGTGCCCCATGCCCCCTTCTTGTCACCTGGCCTAAGTGTAATACTGACATGTTATGGCTAATTAGCCGTTATGGAATGTCAGGGCCACCGCCAGATATTTTGGGGCCTGGCGCACATCTGCATCAGCCTGCCCCCTACACAATGTGATGCGTGACATCACATAATGTGATGCGTGACATCACATAATGTGATGCGTGACATCACATAGGCAGGGTGCCGCGGAACTACATTACCAGCGGGCCGATGCGTAGGAAAGGATTTTCTAGCCGCAAGTATCGGTGGTTGTATATCGCTGATACCTGCTGCTATAGAGCCATGGTGTGTATCTGCGGCCCCATCATGTTCGGGGACCGGGAGAGTAGTCCCGGCTGCCCCCATCCTGATGGCGGCCCTGTGGAGTGTACATTTTTATTAATTAATTAGCAAAATGAACTGTACTGCAGCCCGATGCAGACTCTTGTATCCATCAGTGGTATATATATATATATATATATATATATATATATATATAGACAAAAAATCTCGCGGTTTAAACGCGCGGGTGG
>WWET01001379.1:194374-204503 GCA_011038615.1 Limnodynastes dumerilii | reverse complement strand
ATATATATATATATAATGTGTCATCCAAATCCACTTACCCTCAATCCTTTCCTGCTCCATTTTCATCCTGTTAAGTAGACTCATCTTTTTGACCTCTTGGGGCAGATTCTGTTGATCGCGACAAGCCTCTGGAACAGCACATCATGCAAATTTACATCACATTGCTGCTGTAATAGTCTACTATTGATGAGGGAGACCGTGTGTTGAAAGGGTCCTCCGGTTCTCCTGTACCTTAAGGAGTAAGGACACAAAAAACTTCCTGTTATAAAATGTAACTTTACTTCAATAATAAATAAAAAAATAAAAAAACAACAAATAAATACGAGTAAATACAAGTCACTTCCCTCAATCCACACCAAAACAGCCGGCACAAGTCTGGCGGGTGATGCAGAGAAAGTCCCGGGACTGTAGCAGCGATGGACACAGTTTCGAGGTGGAGGTAAGGTAGCAGGAGTGAGGTCAGCGTCAGGATCGGAGCCACTGATCTTGTATTTACTTGTTGTATTTTTATTATTTTATTTATTATTGAAGTAAAGTTACGTTTTATCACAGGAAGTTTTTGGTGTCCTTACTCTTTAAGGTACAGGTGAACCGGAGGATGCTTTCAACACACGGTCTCCCTCATCTATATGCCACTTTGTATTACACTTGGACTTTAATATTGGTTGTAGATTATTTTATTAGATTTATCGCTCTGCTCTTCTCCTTAGTTTGTATATTATACCTCTAGTAGTTCACCAGCGCTCCTATAAACACATATATCTCCTTGTACTATACCATTTAGAGTTGGGACCTCTATATATGTAGTAGTGTTGCAGGTGCAGCGCTGAAAGTAGTTATTTTTGTTTTTTTGTTCTGTTGTACATTAAAGAGTGTGCAAAGAAGAGCAACTAAAATGACATGACATGTGTCACACAACAAACAAAAAAACACTCGAGGAAATAAACATGTATAGCCTGAAGCAAAGAAGGGAAAGGTGGATATAATAGCAGCTGTCATATATATCAAAAGATGTAACCCGGTACAGGATGGTGGCAATCTTCAATGGAAGTGGCGTATTAAAACACAAGGGTATTTGTATAAACTGGAGGGTGGTAGATTCAGAGGAAATGTGTGGAAGAATATCCGGGAGACTACCAAAATTCAGACAGCTCTCCTCTTAGACACCTGTTTTCTAAAGTAAACATGCTAGCCTTTCCTAATAGCTCAATGACTACATACCCTATGTCAGTTCTGTCACCCTTCTCTGAACTCTTTCTAGTTCCAACATGTTGTTTTTATGTTGTGGTGTTCAGAACTGAACGCCATATCAAAGACAAGGCCTTACCAGCAATGGGGTAGATCCAGAACTACGTCTGCCGTACGTTTATTCGCGTAGCGTATTTTCGTGCGCGTAAATTCGTTACACTCCCCTCGGCACACCCCTTGAGCGTACGTATTTTGTCAAGATACGCTTTCCAAACCCTACCTTAACTTTTCCAACGTAACTCATACGCACCTTTTTCCAACGTAACCGCAGTCATACGCATATGTACGTATGGGCTAGACGAATTTACGCAGCTAAGCACGCCCATACAGTACACTTTAAATACAACCCCCCGTCTACTTTACGTATTTCAGACGTATTTTGGACGCACGTAAAATTGGCACGCCCACACGTAAGTATTTACGTGACACATACGTGAATGGCCCATACGTTCACAATTACGCTACGCTATTGAGCGTATTTTCTATGGTGCGCATGCGCAGTACTTACAAATACGCGATTTTACGTCTCCGCCACACGTACATTCGCTCCGAATCGTTGTTATGGATCAGGCCCAATTTCTATAATACCAAAATGACACTGTCTTTCCTTGCATCTATACCCCTTTTTATGCATGCTAACACTTTATTGGCTCTTAGCAGTATTGCCAAGTCTGTTGTCCACAAGCACTTCCAAATCCTCCTTCATTAAAGATTCCCCTAAATTTATCCCATTTAAGTTATAGATTGCATGCTTGTTTTTGATTCCTAAATGCATAACCTTACATTCACCTATGTTTTCTTCCATTTGGCCACCCAATCCTCCAGTTTATTCAAGTCCCTCTGTAGAGAAAACACAGCTCTCATTTTAAAACCTTACATAGTTTAGCGTCATCTGCAAAAATGGAACCTTTTGCAAAATCTATGTGGACCACATCTACTGCACTACCATGGTCTAAGCTCACACTAACTTCCTAAAAACGAATTAGATAAGTTTGACACAACTATCTCTCACATATCTATGCTGATTCCCACTAATAATCTTATTGCGCATCAAGTAATCTGTAATACCATCACTTAATATACCTTCCAATAGTTTCCCCGCTATTAATGTCAGGCTTACGGGGCTAAAATTCCCTAGCTATCTCATTCCCTTTTTAAAGAACGGCACCACATCTATTCGCCAATCCTTTAGTATTGAGCCTGAGTTCATTGGATTCATGAAAATTAAGAATAATGGTCTAGCAACTTCTGAGTTTAGCTCTGTAAAATCCCTTGGGTGTATGCATCTGAGCTTTATTTAACTTTATTTTATTCTATAGCCTTTAGATTTCTTCCATTGTCAGCCAAGTATTAACTAATGGTAAATTTGCATTTCCATCATTTCTACCATTTGCTCCTCTCTAGTAAATATTGAAGAAAAGAAAGTATTTAATACCTCTACTTTTTCCTTAACATTACTTATCAATTCATCCATCTCACCTCTTAGGGGTGTTTTATTGTGTTTTCTGATCCTTTTGCCATTTATATACTTAAAAATAACTTTTTAGGGTTTGTCTTACTTTCTTTTGCAACTATGATTTCCTTGTTGCATGTTTCATTACATTCCTTGTAGATGCGTAAGGAATCCTCAGTCCCTTCAGACTTAAACAATTTAAATGCAAGCTCCTCTTCCTCTTCATTTTCTCCCTTACCTTATAATATAGTTTTAAATGAAATTAAAACTGGACTGAATGGGCCATATGGCTCTTATCTGCCGTCACTTTGTATGTTTCCATGACAGGACTGTGTTTCACAATTGCAAGTTTCATAATACCCTCTGCCCCTATCGAATAAGACTGTAACTGTGTTTTTGTAACAGTACTGCTTCTCCCTCATCTCTCACACCATACAACTTATAAGTGTCTAGCACCTTATGGTACTTTTTCTAATGATACCTCTAATGCACCCTAGCCCTAACCTTAATCCTCCCACTGCTTAATCCTAACCTTTCACTTCTTGAGTCCTAATCCAAACTCTCCATGTCCAACAGCCTAACAAACATTAAAATGACTTCACTGAAAGGGTGATAGATAAGTGGAATATTCTCCCATCTGAGGTGGTTGAGGCCAATACAGTAGAACAATTTAAACATGCTTGGGATAAATATAAGGGTATCCTAAATTGTAACCCCAATTGAGGGTAAATAGGGTCTAGGGTCAGTATAGTTTTCAATAAACAAATGGGCAGACTAGATGGGCCATGTGGCTCTTATCTGCCGTCACTTTCTATGTTTCCATGTATGTAAAACACTAAAGGAACTGTGCTCACAAGTTAATATCAGTGTAAAAGGATCATCTGTAACAGCATTTATCAATAGAAAACAATTTCAATAGCTTCCCGTACCTCATTCATAAAACAGAATATGAAAAGAGACTTTTTGTATATTGTTGTGTGGAAGTCAGTAAATGAGTTCATATGAAAATCAATATGAATCAGAACTGAAGAAAGTCAATGTAAGACGTTTAGTTGTCTCAAGGTGCCGGATTTACTAAGCTGCGGGTTTGGAAAAGTGGAGATATTGCCCATAGCAACCAGAATCTAGCTGACATTCTAGTATGTTATAGTTAAGTGAGATCTAGGGCCAGATTTACTAAGCTGCGGGAAAGGAAAACTGGAGATGTTGCCCATAGCAACCAATCAGATTCTGGGCCGGATCTAGCAACCAATCAGATTCTAGCTCTTACTTTCCTACTACATACTAAAAAAAGCCAGCTAGAATCTATTTAGTTGCTATGGGCAACATCTCCACTTTTCCAAACCTGCATCTTAGTAAATCTGGACCCAGTAGTTGCATCTCCGCGGCTTTCTACAATGCAAACTGGCGGCAATTGGCTGCTGTCTGCATTCAGCTGCCGTACGATGGTCTTTTGAAATGAAGACCATCCTACTAGCAAACCACACTCCTTCTTTACTACACAAGCGATTTCTTCAGAAGGAAAGGTAAGACTGAAGGTAGGAGGAAACTGTATTAAATAGAGGCATTTAATTAGTAACAACTGTACCACCAATTATTATTGGTTATATGTAGCAGACATGGATATACACTTCATAATATTTAAAAACCAATAGATTACTTTATAATATTCATTTGTAATCAAGAAAAATATTTATAATAGTAAAATTTATACTAAACTTGTATAATTTAATCTGTGTGATGCATAATAAGGAAGCAAATTTGCACTTAAATCCATGCACCTAGAAAATCGTCTGTACGTGACAGTCCCAAGGGGATGGTAAACTTCATTTTGTAGCATCTCTGAAGCGGTCTTACAGATCTCGTCCATATGTATCTTTAGGTACGTTCAAAAAAATTCACTCTAAAGTGAATCAGGTCCCAAATTTTTAAAGAATATTGTACCTATCTTACAATATTCTGGTGTTCTGGTGGACTTGCTCATATACTGTAGACCACAGGCCAGATTTACTGAGCTGCGGAGATGTTGCCCATAGGAACCAATCAATTCTAGCTGACATTCTGTGAATATGTAATTGGGTAGTAAGAGCTAAAATCTGATTGGTTGCTATGGGCAACAGCTTCACTTTTCCAAACCTGCAGCTTAGTAAATCTGTCCCCACGTTTGCACATTAACTGATAAATGACATACGTACTGCTACTATTTAAAAACTTTGGATGGAAAATGTAATCTTAGTAAAAGATTGGAATGTAGATCTATGACAGATATCTGAGCATGTTATACATTGTGTCTGATTACATTTAAAGTATCCCAATGGTTTAGGTGACGAACATAAACTAGTTTTCAAAGGGTTTTGACACTGATATTCATTTATTGTTGCAAGAAGCTCAGAGCTATAAAACACTTAAGATTCCTTGCTTTCCATTTGTAAGGGAACATGTTTTTCTCAGCAAGGGATCTAAAGATAACATTTTGTAATTCTGCCTAAGTATTTTCAAAATCTGTCCTGCAGAATTATTATATTTAGAGACGAAAGATAAACATTTTTTTTCCGCCAGAATTAGTTTGTCCCGTTTGTTCCTTGTCTTTAGATTTCAATGGAAAATTCCTATATAGGGCAGCAATCTTGTTGTACTGGTGGTAATATCTACTATAGTAAGATTGGTGTCCAGGAAAATAATAACTATTGAGTGAAAACTACAGGTGAATGAAAGGATAAAATCATTAGTATTCTACTCTGAAACAAGGTATTTGAGAAAGAGAGAGTAATGGACAAGTAAGCGCTGATAATATTATATAATGTAAAGTAATATGTTATATCTTAGTGTTTATTACTATGTACTCCAATTGTACTATTAAATAATACAAAATTATTTTAATAGATCCTATTATTGGGCCAGATCCACAACAACGTACATCGGCGGAAATATACATCCCTCAGATGCCGAGGTCAGCTGCTACGCATGCGTAGTAACTAGTTTACGTAATCTACGTATCGTTTTGTTATGTAGATTGCGTATATGCGGTCTTTAGATTACGTAAATTAGTTACTACGCATGCGCAGAAGCTATTATCGGTAATACGTCCGATGCTGTGAATCCAGCTCATAGCAACCAATCAGATTCTAACTCTTACTTTCATATTACAAATTAGAAAATGTTTGCTAGAATCTAATTGGTTGCTATGGGCAACATCTCTACTTTTCTGCAGCATAGTAAATCTGGACTTAAATCCATAATGTAAAAATCCATCCTTTCTCCCAGTTTTCCGATTGTATTCAAACAGCATGTAAAAAAAAGAGAAGAGAATCTGGTCCATTATAGTATGCTTAAGTCCGTACGCACAGGGTGGGAGACCACTCAACTCACCCATACAGACAGAGGCGTATCTATCCCTTGGCCAGGATAGCACCCACCAGGGAAGATAGCCAAAAGCACCTTTTGGCTGAGAGAGAGTCTCGCCTAGAGTCAGACTTTGGCTGGATGCTTTTAAAATGAGGGCTAGCTGGTTGCTAGGATAGGATAGACAGGCTTCTCTTTCACCGCAGGGCATGCTAGTACTTCTGCCATGCCAAGAAACCAAAAGTGTCTGATCGTGGACAGGGAGCACAGCAGTTTGTAATGTCATAAAAGCTAGGAGCACTCACTGATGGGGGGACAGTCGGGACTACTGGAAGCTAATGGGGCCATGGCTCTGAAGCAGCAGTACTTGCTGTTTACATTAATGGGGCAATGCACAGTGAAGAACTTCGGCCCGCTGGTAATGCAGGTCTGAGGTGCTCCGACCCCCCTTATGTGACATCACGGGCACCAAGATTCGTAGCAGAGGCCCTGTGTCTGCTGCTATTATTATTCATAGAGATATGAAGGTCTTGATGGGCATGCAGAGATAAGGGACACCTATACTGTGAATAGACTAAAAGTGAATTCCCACTTGCATTCTGAACCCAGCACCTCTGTTGGAAGTTGTTAAGATAGGCTCACCATGGCGCAGAGTCTAACCAGAGATCTGGTGTTCACTGGGTCCACTGATGGTGGGGACAGGCTTATCTGCAGACCACTAAAATGATCAGCAAGAAAATACCCGACAGACAGTGACCACATATGACAGACAAGGGCTAGCACTCACACAATAAGGCAAGAACCCACTAGAAGAAGCAACCAAACTGGAAGAGTACTGGAACAACAAAGAGGAAAAAAGCACCAGAGAACACAGGGAGAAACCAGGAGATTCAGAGCCAAACACACCATAATAACCAAAGCAACAGAGAGAGGCTGAGAACACGAGTAGAGACGCTATAACCAGAAGCGTGCTGATGAAGCCACTGGCGGTTATTTACAGGGACCGTAGGCCAATCAGCAGCCGTTAGTCGTCATACCCCCAACGATGATTGGCTGGTACCTGGTTGCTGGGTAGGACACCAGTATGGGAGCCTTCAGGATATTTTTGGCGCTTTGGGGTAGATCCAGAACTACGTCCGTTTATATCTTTTAGACCACATATACGCAATCTACGTATCGAAACGATACGCAGATTACGTACAATAGCTACTACGCATGCGCAGTAGCTATTGTTCAGTGAATTACGTCCGTCTATGGAAGACGGACGTAGTTCTGGATCCGGCCCTTTATTTGTATTTATGTATTTCTTTTACACGTCCATGCAGCTGGTTTCCCTGCTTCCATTTGAACATTTTTTTTTATAGCCTGTTGCTGGATAACATTTTATCATTAGGACTTAAATGATCTTCCCTTTGCTATAAGTGTAAAGTTCATTTGTGCAGCAATGGTGCTTTATATAATGGAAACAAGATGTGACCATCAGCATTACCCTCATCCTCACAAAAGCTTGTGCAGGCTTATAGATGCAGAAAGGTACTGCTTTACCTCAACTGGTATTTCAAATTGTTTATATAGATGTATTCATCTGTAAGGGTCATTATTAAACACTGGCAAATAAATATTCAAAATCTGCCTCCTTCAGATATGAGGGTCTGCAGAGGCAGATTGATATATACAAACGTGGGTACAAATATGAGGCACTCACAGTGCCCCAAATTGCAAGTGGAAATGGATGTACATCCAGCGCTTACAAGGTGCATTTCTGAAAGCAGATAAACAGAAGGCACTTTGTCGTTTTCTCTTTCTCTGAAATAAACTCAGTTGTAGAATATTTAAATTGATTTAATATGCATAATTGAAAGCTGGTATTTGAAGTGTTCCACAAAACTTGATATTGCCTGTGGTAATGAGGGGAAAATATGCCTTTTTGCAGATGACACAAAGTTATGTAACAGGGTAGACACGCCAGGTGGGGTACGGAAAATGAGGGATTATCTAGGTAGACTGGAGGAATGGTCAAGAGTGTGGAAACTGCAGTTTAATGCCAAAAAGTGCAAAATCATGCACTTGGGGCACAAATCCCCAAAAGCTCAGTATATCATTAATGGCACTCCATTAGAAACTACTGAGGAGGAAAGGGATCTAGGAGTCATTATTTCATGTGACTTAAATGTAGCCAAGCAATGTAACACAGCAATGAGAAAGACGAGTCAGATGCTTGGTTGCATAGGGAGAGGAATTAGTAGCAGAAAGAGAGAAGTAGTGATGTGACTTGATAAATCATTGGTACAACCTCACCTAGAATACTGTGTTCAGTTCTGGAGGCCATATCTCCAGAAAGACATAAATACATTAGAGACTGTGCAAAGAAGATAAACTAAAATGGTCCATGGCCTGTGTAACAAATCATACCAAGAAAGGCTAGAGGAACTAAACATGTATAGCTTGGAGCAGAGAAGGGAGAGGGGGGACATGATGGCAGCTTTCACATATATCAAGGGTTGTGACCGTTTAGAGGGGGCATTTTTCAAAGGAAGAGGTGTAATAGAACACGAGGGCATGAATATAAACTGGAGGGTGGTAGATTCAGAGGAAATGTACTGAAAAATGACTTGACTGAAAGGGTGATAGATAAGTGGAATATTCTCCCATCTGAGGTGGTAGAGATAACACAGTAGAACAGTGTAAACATGCTTGAGATAAATATAAGGATATCCTAAATCTCAAACTAAATTAAGGGTAAATAGGGTCTATGGTCAGTATAGTTTTAAATAAACAACAATCACAATGTATTTTCACCGGCCATCAAGCACACACAAATAATATGACTACTGAATCGGATAATAAATCAGTATTCCCATGTATTTCATTCTCTTTCCCACCCTCCTTCTGCCTCTTAAAGCACCAAGATGTTTAAACACCAAGCATTCTTATGGATATAGTAATGTGGTTTTTTTGGTAGCACGTGCACTGTGTCTTTGTTAATGCACTGGATATTAATGGGTGTGGTTTGCCTTTGCGAAGGGCCCTTTATTGAAAGGGCCGTTTTAGACGCTACATTTCCAAGGGCAGAGCTGCATCGAAAATTCCTGCTCTGCCGCAGACAGGTTAGCACCTATCCCTATTTCCCCAACCCTTATGCTAATTCTTACCCTAACCCTTCCTTCCCCTTCTACACTCCATCTGACGCCCCTCCACCCCGCAGCCTAACCTTCCCCTTATGCGAACCATCCCATCCCTGCAGCTTAATCCCTAAGTCTCCTCTTTTCAAATTCCATCCCCACCCTACAGCCTAACTCTAAGACCACCCTGGTAAACTACATCCCTTCCCCTGCACTAACATGTCTGGTCGTCGTAGCTCCACGCCAGGTCCTACAGCGGGTCTGCGGCGCAAATTCCCTAATGGGGACATTTTCGCAACAGACACAGTCAACAATTAGCTGTCGACTGTGTGTATTGCAAAAATACCATTTTCACAATACCCCCAATAATAATGACATTGGACCTGATTCAGAATTAAGAAAGTGCTTAAAATAAGAACTTAAAGTCACACCTAGGATAAACCATGTTGATTGCAGGGGAGTCATATTTCATCTGTTGCAAACAGTACTAGTGTTGAGAGGTGATATTTCCCAGCCCAAGTCTAAATAACAGTGTGATAGTAAAGCTGGTCAGTATCTGTGTGCAGTAAGCAATTCAAAGATATATCCCTGCATGCATAAATTAATTCCCCATGCAATCAACATGGTTTTGCCCAGGAGTGACTTTAAGTTCTTATTTTAAGAAGATTCTTAACTGTGAATCAGGTCCTTAATTTCATGCTCATTCTTAAGTCGTAATCAGGCCCATTGTGTCCACACATACTGATCACTATATCATACCCTACAACATTTATTACTTAAAAATCGGTACACCTGGGGGTGGGCGCGTGTCCATGAAGGGGGTGTGGCTTGTCCAGAGAAGGGGTGGGGCTTTAATCTCTTCATTTTTCACCTTGTTATATGAGCTTACTATCAAAAATCCTCATGTCACTGCGTCCCCTCAATATCCCCAATGTCTCTCCTGCCTCCTAATTAATAAATAAAT
>WWET01001379.1:182629-193878 GCA_011038615.1 Limnodynastes dumerilii | reverse complement strand
GCGTGACAGCCTCTTCTGCCGATACAGACCGTTAAAAACCAGTACTGTACCGGCTAAATCGGCACAGTTGGAGGGTATGCTATATTGTAAATAGTCAAGAAATCACATAGCACCTCATTTCTAAATCAATACGTTTGCATTTACTGAAACAGCTATTTGGCTATAATTTTCTTTATCCTGACCTCTACATTAGTAACTAAAACTTAATTTAAATTAAAAAAAATAAAAAATATATATATATATATGTTTCACAGAAAGGTGATGAGATAAAAGACCAGAATCTGCCTCCTATGTTGTCTGCCCTATACCTTGCTGATATTATTATTATTATTATTAGGAGTACGCCTATTAATGTATGTACTAAAGTATTCCCACGCATCGCCAGAGCAGCAAGCATTGAGGCCAGGAGGGCGGAGCCAACGCGAGACGCAGCCCTGATGTCTGTAACCGTAGGAACCGTGAATAAAAGCCTATGCAGCGTTCGTCAGCGCGGTGACGCAGCCGTGGAATATGGCGTGGGGACGAGGTGACGCACTGCTGCAGAATAAAGGATGTTGTATCCATAGCGACAGTGACGTCAGAGCGTTTGGCTTGCTACACAGTGACACCGTGCGGCGAGATATGAGTTTACAGTGTGTGAATATTCTGCCATAGGCGGTGCTTCTAGTTTTCATTAGTGCTATTTGAGCAAATAGTGGATTTATCATCTTAATCAAATAAAGGTTGTCATAGCTGTTTTATACCTGTTATTTCTTATTCCTGACAATACCTTAATATTCTATCACTACTCAACTAGACATTTATGTTGAGCTTCTGAGTCTGTTTTATTTGATGTTGTTACTTCTCATACTTAATATATTTAGTTTGGAACAATAAGAAGAGACTAGTGACCATATAATAGTAAAGCATTATAATTGCATATAAGAGTGAGTGTTTGCACCTATTAACAAATTTTCACTATTTGTATGCAGTAATCTTTACCAAAAGTGATTATGGGCTGGAATTGGAGCCCTGAATACAGTGGAGATTCAAATCCAGTTCCTCGCTATATCTTAACCCATGCAAGCACCTAACTAACTAACTTTACTGCTTGTATGCAGTAAAGTTAGGGACATATTAATACCCCTTTCACAATACATACCTGCGTTTTTGCCATTGGACCCGGGTTGAGGCTCCAACAACTCGGATAGAGGTGTGATGTCAAAGGTCCTGGAGGCCTCTACCTGGGTCTAATGACCTGGAAATCAAACCCGGGAGAGAAGAAAGGTTATTCCCGGGTCCAACCCGGGTAAGGGGTCATTGTGAAAGGTGAGACCAGGGTTTCCTAAAGAAACCTGATTGGAGGGATTTGTTTACTACTGCTATGGCAATAGTAAACAAATCCCTCCTTGAAAATAATATAAGTTTCCATTTATAATCATTCTAATACTGGAGAACTTTGCGATTTACATAGATTTAGTTCTCTAATCGATGTTCGCATACAGCCATTACTGGCTCAATTTACACATGAAGGGCCTGATCCAGACTTAATAACGACAGCTGATGTACACATGCTGCATGCGTAAACCTGTCTGTGGGAACGCACTGCGCATGCGCATGGCAGATGTTACGAATTGCAACTCTGATCGGACGCAACTTGTACATAACTCCATGATAGGAAGTGACATCCCTACACAAGCCGAAAATACGCATTGTGGGGGGAGGGAGGCAATTCAATTGTACAGTATGGGCGAGGTTAGGCACTTACGTATGACAAGGCAATACGTACGACAGGAGTTACACAAGAAAAAGTTAAGGTCGGGTTCTAGACACTAAGTTATGTGCATAAGAAGGGAGTGCCAGGGGGGAGCGCAATAAACTTAGTAGATTGTAACTTGGGCACGCTTGCCTACGTTAAACGACCTTAAGTCTGGATCAGGCCCGAAACGTTTACCTTAGAAAAATAGTGATATTTTTCATATGAATTTTTCCATGTATGTTGTTGCTTTACCTTAGTGTGCATGAATTTATTAATCATATTTAAAATAAATGTATAACTTGAATTCTATTTCACCTTGCCGAGATCAATTTATTTAGACGTACTGCTATTTATTGCTATATATTTTTTCAGTCAGAATAGGCAGCATCTGACATAACAGTAGCGCTCTGAACAGTCTTCACAGATTCTTTCTCAGGCATAGCTCAGGTTTACTCCCATTGTACTAAATGTACAATTTAAATGCCTACCACTCACAGTACGCAACCTTACACTAAACCATACTGCTTGATGATCACTGTATCCTATGTTCTCAACCATTCTGTCACCATTTGTAAGTACCAAATCTAAGATGATCACTCTGAGAGTGGGCTCTCTCACCAGTTGCTTGAGGGAAGTTCCCTGTAATGAAATTAAAATGTCCCCACTTCTAGTGAAGCTTGATGAAGACTCACCCCAGTTTATATCAGGTAGATTAAAATTTCCCATGATTATTACTTCCCGTTTTAATGCCATTTTAGCAATGTCAATAGGACATTGGGCTGGATCCAGACCTTGTTAAGTGCATTAACTTAGTTACACCTGGGCTAAACCATGTTGAATTCAGGGGGAGTCAAGTTATTTGTATACTTTGCATGCAGGGATATATCTTTAAATTGCTTACTGCACACAGATACAGACCAGCTTTACTATCACACTGTTATTTAGACTTGGGATAGGAAACATCACCTCTCAACTCTAATACTGTTTGCAGCAGATGAAATATATATGCCCTGCAATCAACATGGTTTAGCTCAGGTGTAACTAAGTTCATGCACTTAACAAGGTCTGGATCCGGCCCAATGTAGTATTTTCTGATCCTGAGGCTAGGCCCTCCAGCATTCTAGGTCAGTTTGCAAAAATAAAATATTCTGAGGTATGATTGCAGTATCTGTCTCTCCCATACCTTAGCTGTCTGAGCAGAGCTGTTGATCATCATTTTAGCATGCACAGGGCCAAGCTGCAGATATTTACAGTTATGCTGTGCATATTTGAAATATTTTACATTGTTCAAACCAGCAAATGTGCTTTAACTCTAGTTAAAATGCTAGACCACAAGCTTATGTTAGTCATTCTATTGTCTCAACTGCAAATAACATTTTCAAGGGGGTCTCCTATCAAATATGTCTGCTTAAGGATACTTGTGGCCCTGATTCAGCGTTTGAAAATAAGAGAGAAAAGTTACACCTGGGCAAAACCATGCTGATTTTAGGGGAATCATATCTCATCCTTTGCAAACAGTATTATAGTTGAAAGGTGATGTTTCCCAGACCAAGTCTAAATAACTGTGTAAAAGTGAATTTAATCAGTATCTGTGTGCAATAAGCATAAGAAAAGTATTATCCCTGCATGCATAGAATAAAATTAATTTGACAGCAAGGAGAAATGCATTTACGTCCACTCCCTAAACGTGGGATTAATCACAATTTAGAAAAAATTCCAAATAAAGCCCTTTGAATTTAATAACTGTCCTCATAACAATTCTATTCTTACTTACCCAGCATACTGTGTTAGAAGAGTTACTGTGTTTGGGCACGAGGGGTTTTCTGAGTCAACCCCTGGTCGATTCTGTCCAAATCCACATCCTACATCAAGTTACAGAAGACTCAGGGGGAGCCACTAACGAACTTACACCATCCCTTCCATCACTAAGCTGGAAAAGGGTGCTACATATATTTGTAAAGTATATGTGTGTCTATATAAAACAGATCCAATGGGCCTAAAGAGTTCAGTGATCTTTAGACGTGGCCCTTTAGCCCACTTGATATATTTGTTTTATGGTCTGGAAAATAGTAGACCACTTAGATATTATATACCTACAACAGGTCAGTTTAGTTACTTTAAACATAACAGGTTCTTTAATCAACTTGTATATTTTGATTTACTGTCCTGAAAATGAATGGTCCTTTATCCCACTTGTATCTAGCATCACTATAAAAAAAACCTGGACCTGGTCCTTTAGGCCACTTGGATATTGTGATTTACTGTCCTGAAAATGAAAGGTCCTTTAGCCCACTTCAATCTTTATAAAACAGACTAAATTCATAGAAAGAACCTGGTTAACTGTGCAGCAGGGCCTGAATCACAATGAAGCTATTTGCGTTGAATCACCAAGTCATGTTCCCCAGCTCTACATTGCTGTGTATAATATAAAATAGCGATGGGCGACATTGCATGATATGCCATTCTTATAACAGGAGAGTTGGCAAGTGTGCAGTAAAAGTATTACAGTTTTATACTACAGATTTACATGGCTGCTAGAAAATAAGTAAATTTAGAAATTTGCATGGTTTATAATGTATTTCATTTTATTTGACTTTTGCACTGTTACTCCAGTGTTTCAGAATTGTATTTTGACTTTAAAAAAAAATGAATTAACTCTATAACAGAAATAGTCAGATAGCCTGGATGTAGCCTTCTCTATATAATCAGGCTAGACCCAGATGGGCTAAAAGACAAGATGCTTTAGCCCACTTGGATCAAGCCTTAACCATTTTTTTTTTACCTCTTAGGAGCCACCTGTGTCGTCACTTCCGCCATCTGCCATTGGCCCAGCGCTTTGTGACAAAGTAGACGGAAGTGACGCAGAAAGCGGTGGTCGCGGCAGCAGGAGCAGCACCGGAGCCCTTAGACCGGAAGGGGTGGAGTTACCGGAGCACCGAGTGAGTGACGTCACGGCAGTGGCCCGCTTTATGGTCCACTGGCTGAGAAGAGCTGGTTGTGGTTTATTTGGGGTTTAGCTGGCATGGGGTGTGGGCGGCGGAGGCTGGGAGCGCCGGCCAGTTCGCCATGTGTTGTAGGGTGGTAAATCCCTGGCTGTGACTGTTCCGGGAGTCTGGTCTATCATGTGGACATGACATTCTCCCTGATCGCTGTAGGGAAGTGTCGGGTACTCTCTGGCTCTTCAGGCCTAGCTAGTTGTTGTAGTTCACCTGGGGATAATAGATTGCATGCATGTGCCTCTGCTCCCCCCTCCCTCCTCCTTTACATAGGTCGTCATGGAGTGTAAGCCTGCTGTGTTCATGCTGCTGATCTGGACCCTGACATACATCTGTGGATGCTGCAACAATGGATAAAATGTCAAATACTGATTTCCCTAATGTTTCTTTCACACATTTTAATTTAGTTTTACTAGACATTAGTCCCAATATAAGTCATGGTTCCCCTGACTGTAGGTGTGTTTATTATCTCTTTTCCCATTAATAGCCAGTTCTCTGCATTCCCACTTCTTCCATCCTCATGCTGTTCTAGTGATGACTTCTAATATCTCGCTGCTGTCACTAAAGTCATTATGGTTGTAATAGCAACAAATACTAGCACATATCCTTAATTAAAACAGCATTAGAAACTGGGGACCTGAGATGCTCATATGTCCCTAGGAGCTATTACTCATGTCATTCTGCTCTCTTCTGTTGTAAGCAGTGTTGCCAACATAAAACAAGCAACTGAAGAGTTAAAAACAAGCCCAATCCAATCCTAAAAAGCCCAACACATACAAACGCATATCCCAACTGCAATATGCACGCTACTCCCACTGAAATTTCACCCTCTTCCTATTAGTATTTTAACCCTCTGCTTTGGTTCACAATGATCACACTATAAGCACTCACACCCCATTCATCCTCAATTCTAATCCTATTAACCCCCCTGCCTCCATTTTACACCTTGTACACTATACTGCCTGCTTGATCGTCTCCCCCACTGTTATTTCTACAATTTACCAAAAACACAAATGAAAAAAGTGGCGACTAAGGGGGGAGGGGAAATAAGCCTAATTCCATTTGTTATAAGCAGAATTGGCAATTATGGTTGTTAGGTTTCTTTCCTGTGTGATATATTTGGGTGTCTAATTTTTTTAAAATTCCAAATATTGTTTGGAATTAGAAACAATACAAATATGCAACCAGGCTCCCTGTTTGATACAATTTAGTCACTAATACTTAACACACGGGGGGGGGTTGAGTAAAGCTGGCCATACACTGGGGCGATTATTGGTCCCAGCAGGGGGTGGCCTGATAATCGAGATGATTTCCCACATGTGGAAAGGTCTCGTTATCGGCACCACACACCTCTCCTGCTGGGATTGATAATCCAGGCAGAAGAGTGGGGGCCAGTGCTCTCTACTACTCTATGTACTATGCTGCTCTGACAGCTTTGAAGTATACCTATAAAGCTCAGAGCAGCATAGTACATAGATCTGCAGCAGCGGCTTTTGCAGGTCGTAGTAGAGACAGGGATCAGCTGAAGCCGAGCTGTGTGAATCGTGGTTTTGGCTGATCCCTGTCTCTACTACTCCCTGCAGTGGCAGCTGCTGCAGATGCATGTATTATGGTGCTCTGATAGCTTTAAAGGTATACTTCAAAGCTTTCAGAGCAGCATAATACATAGATCTGCGGTAGCACCTTTGTAGAATATGGAGCCTTTCAGATAGCTGCTTGCTCCCGATATAAATCGAACATGTTAAAAGACCATATAATTGTAACAGAGCATTTCTGGTACATTTATTTGGCGTTTGAAAAATTGATCCTGGCCACTAACTACAGTGATTATATGCCCAATCACCCGATAATTTGGTGATCGGGCCGATAATCGCTCTAATGTATGACCAGCTTAAGAATATGTAACTTGACAATCATTTTTTCTGTTAATATCCCTAGGAGAGTATACAACATATATACTTAAAAAAGTGAACAGGACTACCCAGTATTCTAAAAAAAAAAAATTATAATTCAAATTATTTTAAATGACCTATATCAAAGTGATATTACAATCTGTTTGGTAATATCACACCCCAAAATAAAGGCCAGTATGGATAAAACATCGATTTACGCTCGATATATGGTGCATGACCAGTTTCTTGTCTTAGATTAAATTGCTATATTTCCTCTACAAGTTTTTGATGCACCCCATTCTTTTTGCAGGCAGATTTTCTGCACAATGAGTCAAGGGGACACAAACTCTGCTGCTGTCCCTCATGTAGCTGAGGACATACAAGGTGATGACCGTTGGCTGTCTCAGGTAAGCAAGTTGTAAATGGTCATATTTCAACACAGAATTGAAATTGACACCTGCATGACTGTGCAGAAGGATCAATGTCTGCCATATATGGGTTTCTAAACAATGGTTATACATGATCTTTCACGTCAAGTATCTTGACCAGTGGCCACTATTGGGACGTGTGGTCGTCATTAATCATTCAGTTTGTTTAGGTGTATATGCTTTCCGCTCCTGAGCAGATAAATTACTGAAACATACCCTTTTATACTTTGCAAAATAGCTGGATGACAGATTGTGGGCATTGACATACAATCAAGGTAATTCTTCCAGACATATAGAGGTTACTGTGGATTTGGGTTGCTTTGAAAATTCATTGTTTATTGTTAATACCTATATAAAAAAAATTCTACCCTTTGTATAGTGTTTTTTTGTTGTCAAGAACAGAATGTTATTGTTTCTGACTAAATGGCTGTAGTTTAATCTTGTGTCATTGACCGGTGTAGCTTACAACTGCTATACTGATTGACAAACACATTCCTTTGCCTACTATACCAGACATAGACAACCTGCGGCATTCCAGGTGTTGGGAATCATCATGCTTTGCCAGATCATATCAACTATGCCTATGGGTCCACTGACTTTCAGCTTTAATTCTCTGTTGCCCCCCAACCACTCACCCAATAAAAAAAACATACATTATTCACTTGACTATTGCTAAAAAGCCTCAGGGCCCGATTCAATTGTTAAAAAATCCTTCGCCGGCGTATTTTTAACGCTTTTTGTTTTTAATTTACCGGCGTTCTTTTTTTTTTTTTTCTTATTCAATTCTTTTCTAGCGTTAAAAATACGCCGGTTTTTTAACGATAAAAATCCGCACCTATGAGAGGTGCGGATTTTTAACGCTGCCCTATGTTGTGCCCCAACAGGGCATGCTGATGCTTGTAGAACTACAAGCATCAGCATGCCCATGGATGGCAGGGCATTAGGCACCATGCCCTGCCATCCAGGGACCGCTGAGCAGCTGCTAGGGGAAAAAAAAATCCTCTGTTAACGCTGCAAATCACTTCCTGCTAGCAGGAAGTGCCGGGCGCTACTGAGGCTATTACCCAGTGCCTGAAGTATCGTGAGAACGTGATTTCAGGCACTGGGTAATAGTCTGTTAGCGGGAGGTGATTTGCGGCGTTAACAGAGAGATTTTTTTTTTCTCTGGTTAGTTTTTTACCGCTGGCTGCTGTTTTAGCGCAGCGGTAAAAAAAATAATTGAATGGGCGAATTTTTATCGCTCAATTGCTGGCAAAGGCGTCGTATTTTTACCGACGCAAAGTTTTTGAAAACTTCGCCGGCAATTGAATCGGGCCTTCAGTTTGATTTTGGTGCACTAATAAATATCCTTTATTCTCACATGAGCATGTTTATGTAAAGGCAAACTAATGTATCTGTGAACACAGACCTGAATTAAGAGGGTATAAATTGGGCATGCTTTAATTAAAATATCTCTAATATAATCAATGTATTATTGCCTTCTTTATTGCTCATGATTATTGGCAAATAGTTTGAGAAGTTTTGCAGGTACCTGTTTACCTGGCAACTATATTTTAATCTTTATTCATTGATAGCCCAATGTGCATGTATGGTGGCCATATATACTGTTCACTTAGTGACCATAACTTACATTTTACTTTCTTGCATTATAAGGGATCTGTGGGGTTATATAATGTCTAATTAAAAATATACACCCAAATCTTAAGACTTCCATTTTATTCTCTGTCCTGGAACTTGAGTTATTATATCCATGAGATTGTGACTGGGCAACTTTACATTTATTTTTGCTGCATTTATGTGACTCCAGTGAAGTTTGGAGTGTGTTAAGGTTTTATTTAGCCCTTTATGTTTGTCTTATAGCTGAAGCAGAGAAACCTTTCTATGTAGTTTTATCTTATGCCAATCAGTCAGATAAATTGTCTAATACTGCTTTCAGATCGCCACCCTGGCAATATCCCGGGTCTGTGAACCTGAGATATGGCTGTGTCAGTAGAAGCTCCCAGGGTCACAGGCCCCGTTTCACACTGCAGGGCAGACCCGGGAAATTCCGGGGCCTGGGTCTGCCCTGTCCGTAGTGTGAATCATCACACTATGTCATTTGTATACTGTTGCTCTGGCAACAGTAAACAAATTACACCAATCAAGTACATTATGTGCTACCCGGGTTGAAAAACCCGGGCAGCACCTTTCACACTGTACCCCTACCTGAGTCTGACCCGGGTATAACCCTTCTTTTCACCTGGTTTGAATTCCCGGGTCAATAGACCCGGGTAGAGGCATCCGGACCCTTTCACACTGAGCCCTTACCCGGGTTTTTGCTGCTTGCCCCTGCAAAAACCTGGGTTTTTTGGGGCGACGTGAAAGGGGTATAATTAGCTTTAGAAAAACCGTCGCTGGTTAAGTGTAGAATTTATGGAGATGCCGGGTGGATCCTACTTTACATATTTCCCCCATTATCATTTTAATTGGACACGTTCAGGTAGGCCCTTGCTATTTAGATGCATGGATCTGGATCTAGCTTCAATGGCGGTGTGTCCCAACCCTGGTCCTCAGGTACCACTAACAGTGCATGGATTCCAGGTCTCCTTGCTGGAGCACAGGGGTGTTCATCACTGACTGACACATTAGAACATTTGTATAGGTGGTAGTCATTATGGGCCGGATCCAGAGCTATGTTTCCATGGCGATTCAAGTAGCGTGCTTTCTAGGCCCTTCCCTCGCTCGTACGTACTTTTGCCATTTTACGCTGCGTAAACCCTACCTTAACTTTCCCAAGCGTAACTCCTGTCGACCGTAATGGCTGCACGTACTTATGCGCCTAAGCGCGCCCATACTGTATGATTTAAATGCCTCACCCCGCCTCCAAAGCGCAATTCCGGGTGTCCAATGTCGTATGGCTCTCACACCCTTTCATACGTAGTTACGCCGCTGGTACGTATGTTCAGAGTTCCGTAGCGTAACATCTGCCACGCACATGCGCAGTACATTCAGAATAGCGCTTTTATGTCTCCGGCAAGCGTAGATACGCTAGTGGACGTAGCTCTGGATCTGGCCCTGTATCACGTGTTCTGTGTGTCAGCCCTGCCAAAGGACTCAAAACTGGATTTTGATGCTTAATATTTTTGTGGTTTATTATGTGAAATTTATACTTGTTTTCCCTTCATTGGCTTTCTCAGCACAACCGGTTTGTTATGGACTGTAAGGACAAGGAGCCAGACGTTCTGTTTGTAGGAGATTCCATGGTGCAGCTAATGCAGCAGTATGAGGTAAGATGTCTTTCTTGTGTTCCATGTCATAGAGCAGTGTTGGCTAACCTGTGACACCTCCAGGTGCTGTGAAACTACGAGTCCCAGCATGCCTTAACTGCAAAAGCATAGCAGATACCTGACAAAGTATGATGGGAAATGTACATCCAAAATGGAGGCCGCTACAAAATCAGTTTATAAAGTAATATACACAGCAGGTGCACAAAGCAAGGGGAATTAGCACAAAAAACACAACATGGCCTGGCACTCTAGCCATTACTCCGCTACTAATCATGAACCTCTATCTTTAAAATAAAAGTCAGAGAATTAGTTACAAACATCTGCAGATATGTGACAAGCCGTTCGCCACTTACAAGGCTTCTCTGTTGAACGGTCCTAACTCTAATTTTAGCTCTAAACTTTAGAGCCCCAACTTTGGGTCACATATCCAATATCTTTCTAAACCAAGAGCTGACCTCACATGGAGATTCCCAGNTCAGCTCAGCTGCAATCCCAGACAGACTTTAAAACACACATCCAAAATGGAGGCAGCTACAATTCAGTTTATAAAGTAATATACACAGCAGGTGCACAAAGCAAGGGGAATTTGCACAAAAAACACAACATGGCCTGGCACTCTAGCCATGATGATGGGAAATGTAGTTTCACAACACATGGAGTGTCACAGGTTAGCCAACACTGTCATAGAGGTATACCTACTAAATGTTATGGGGTAAATGAAAGACATTTGGATATTGTGGATATTGATATTTTGTTGTGTAAACTTGGAATTCTTAGTGCCTCCAGCTTTCATTTGTTGGACATATATCTCAACAGGATTGAGGGCAAATACGGTGCTATAGAGTTTTTATATACTGAACAATGAGGCACATTTTGTGTTGTAACCACATTAAGCTGACCACACACTACAAGGATTATAGGTCACAGCA
>WWET01001379.1:169294-182610 GCA_011038615.1 Limnodynastes dumerilii | reverse complement strand
CAGGAATTGACCGGATCAACTGGACGGTAAAGTTCCCGCAGTCCGTGTTACCCATCTTTTCTTGCTGTTACCTTTAACAAAGACTGATGAGGATGGGATGCCAAGATTGACAGGAGGCCCGTGCTCCCTTTGGTCTGGTGTTAGCGTGTTGTATTGGATTTTACAAAATCTTCTATAGATCCCTGTAAAACAGCTTCCAGTAAGGTGCTCTGGCAGCAGGCAGAAATCCATGAAGTCTCTTTGTTCTAGAAGCAAATTGGTTGAGTGACTGTTACATCTGTCTTTTATTTATTATTCAGTATGTGATTTCCTGATTATGACATAAAGGGCATTTATGTGCTTCATGTCTCACTTTTTTTTTTTTTTTTTTACAAATATAGGGGTAGATCCAGACCTAAGTGCTTTGGTACATTAGATTGCGTAGCGTATTTACGCTATCATATTTTCTATGCACTCCCTTCGCTCGTACGTAATTTGTCCATTTTACGCTGCTTAAACCCTACCTTAACTTTTCAAAGCGTAACTACTGACTATGTAATGGATTTACCGCCTAACCCGGCCCATACTGTCCAATTCTGCCTACAAAGTGAAACTACAGGTTTGATGCCTCCACCACTTCGTTCGTAGTTATTGTGATGGTACGTTCAGTGTTACGTGTCTGCCACACGCATGCGCAGTAAATACAAAAAGGCGATTTTACGTCAGCGGCTAGTGTGCATAGGTTAGGATCTGGGCCATAGTCTGGTAAACAAAGTATTTCATATTGGGTTTTATTCCTGACTTAATCATTCTTTCCGCAGATTTGGAGTGAGCTTTTCTCACCACTCCATGCTCTGAACTTTGGCATTGGTGGAGACACAACTCGTCATGTTCTTTGGAGGCTCCAAAATGGGGAATTAGAGAATATTAAACCTAAGGTAATGAAGGACAGATCGATGCTGCTGTTCGATGAAGAAAAGTAAAACACTTCATGTTTTCAGTGCCTGTGTTAAGGATTAATTCCAGTATTCTGCTTGACACTCTTATCAGGTTATTGTCTTATGGATTGGTACCAACAACCATGAAAACTCAGCAGAGGAAGTAGCTGGTGGAGTGGAAGCCATCATAAAACTCATCAACACGCTGCAGCCACAGGCAAAAATAATAGTTATGGTACGTAGAAGACCCCACGTGTGGTGGGGGATTATAGATGACCCTTGTGAAGTCACTGTGATACCAGGGTGTACAGCCCCATGATCAGTAAGTCTATGATAAGGTGATGAGGTTTTCTCAGAGATAGGCCATGATAGCCATAGAATGGGTTTGATCTTAGAGCTCTGGATGATGAATGTGAGGTTTTTATAGCTTATACTTGTATGCCTTCCCAGTTTATAGGTCTCTGTTACAACATATGTACATGTATTGGTTTATTCATAATCATTAGGTACAACCTTTGACATTGAACTCCACGCTTGGCTTAATCACATATTCTCACAGCATTAATTTGAATAAGTCCTCTAGAAGCACTGGTAGACATGGGGACGACATGTATGTTTGGAATGAAACACTAGGTGCTCTGTAGAATAGAATATGACATGTGCCATCTTACTGCTGACTGAAGTGAAGACACACATGTACAATGGCATCTTGTATTTCATTAAAACAACACATTTAAATTACCCAGTAAAGCAATCAGATTGCACTATGTTGTTCAATTAGGACAGTGTAAAATGAACAGTAGGGATGGGGTCATCTTAACCTGGTCCAAGAGGTTCCAAGCTAAAGCAGCAGCCTTCTCCTGAGTTGTCCTTGGGGACGGCTTTGTAAGAGAAGGTTTTATCGTTGCCGGACTAAAGACAAATTCCGCCCCTCTGTGTACGAAACCCAAAAGGGGAAAGAAATAGACTGTTCTGCTGATGACAGGGCGCATGTTCCAGACATTTTTGCTTTTGCATTTTTTAATCACTCGCATGGTCTGACCTTTGACTGCCAGAGGCTATCATAAGTTTTCATAAATTTTCAATCTCAAGTGCAAATTCTTTGTAACATGGGCATTTGGATGGCTATAAAGAGAAAGGGAACGCCTGTATTGTCAATTAGGGAGGGAGGGAGGTTATCTTTTGTTTATGAGGCTTAGAGAGGTGGGAGCCGGCCTGTGAGTGTTCTGAGCAGCTTCCCAACACGTGGCTGTAAGCCTGCTCCTAACAACGAGCAGCAACATCAGCGGCACTCTAGTTGCATGGCCACTAGAGGGACAGCGGCCATTTTGGTGTAGCCAGGTTTCATTATATGCAAAGTAGGCGTGACATCAGCAGCAATGCGCCGGAAGGGTTTTAAGCCCATGTTGTTTGTGCACCTGAAGCAGGGGTGTTTTCCTGGTGTGGTTCCTTTCTGAATTATGGAGGATAAGCAGCCTCAGAAGTCCAGAGTAAGCCTCTGCAGTATCTATAGTTTATTTTTTAGTGGGAACATGTAGTTAGCTAGTATATTCTGTTATAGCTCAGAATCTAGCAGGACAGATGTTAAAGGTTAAATACAAGAAGTTTCATGTATCAAGATGTACCTTATGTGGCATATCCCTGCCAGAAAAATATGTGGGAACTATCTATGAAGCATGTAAAATGAAACAGCAGCCACGGCCATCACAACAAATGGTGGAGTTAGTGCAACATGTGAAAGAAGCCCTTGCGGATACTTTTGTGACCAAAGAGGACTAGATCAGTGCTTAGTGACAGATCAGAGGGTTCAGATATAGAGTTACCCTTGGTTCTATTAGACACATCTAACAATCAAATGAAGGGTCAGTACACTTGTACGCAGAGCCAGATTTCAATCAGGATCTGGTAAACAATTTACTCAAATTGATAAACGAGTCCTTGAACATCAAGGAATCGCATGAAGATATTAAGGTGCAAGACTTGTTAAGAGAAAGGCAACAGTTTTTCCTCTATCACAAATGTTATAGTTGTGGAAGAAGAATGGAAATGTCCAGATATAAAATGACTGGTATCTCATAAAATATCAGTTATATTCTTTTGTTCAGGAAGTTGTCAAGAGATGGAAGACCCACCACATGTACAGGCGGTACAGGAAGTCAGAGACATACCTGCAATTCTAGACTTTTTACAGGCAGGCCTTGTTAAGGGGTTGACAACTAGTTTAATCAAAGTAGAGATTTCCTTACTGAGTGCGATGCTGGACCCTGATGTAGCCAGGAATACATATGTATTGAGGCTCATTCAGGCAGCATTTAACTTATATTCAGGCATGCATGCAAGTATAACAGAATATACTAGCTAACTACATGCATTTAGTGTGTCTCTTGAGCCCTGCGACTTAAAACTGGTATCATACCTTTAAAAATTATTATTATTATCGTTTATAAGGTGCCACGAGGTGTCTGCAGCGCCATAAAAAATAATAGACAGCATAGTACATAATAAAATACAATCTAAATATAAAAATATGACAAAAATACAATAAAGTGGAGCAATCACAGACAGCAAGGCAAAATGCAAGGTGTCAAGCTTGGCAGATCAGGGAGGAGGGGATAGAGTGCAGTGAGAGGTTGAGAAGGAGCCACCAGGTGGGGATAGGGTAAAAGGGTAGCAGAGGGAGACAAGAGGGTATAAAGTTTGGGGGGAGTGTTGGAGGAGGGAACAACACTAGGATGGAATTGGCTGGGATATCAAGTGCTTATGCCTCGATGAGGCATAACAATCCATCCCCAGAGCACCGAACACGGTGCTCCAAAAGGTAAGGCTAAAAACTACCCCAACCCTTCCCCTAATTCTAACCCTCCCTTCCATTACCCAAACCCTGCAGCCTGACCCTAACCCTCCCTTCTCCCAGCCGTGACCCTAATACTCCCTTCTCTACAGCCTAACCCTAACCCCCCCACACACACACATAACACTAAAAGTCCCTGGAGAGGTTACTCACCTCTCTGGAGCTGTCAGTGGTGGGTCTCTGCGAAAATGAATAGCATGGTGGGTTACTGTGTGGATAGTTGGCACCGTGGTATAAAGGGCATGGGAATTGCTTTGTGTTTATGCAGTAAATGTTTTAGGAACGGGCTCTGCCGCTAATACTTTTTGTTTATTCTTTTCTTTCACCCTGCAGGGATTATTGCCACGTGGTGAGAAGCCGAATCGGCTCCGTGAGAAGAACGCACGCGTCAACCAGCTGCTGCGTTCGTGGCTACCGCGTCTACCCGGAGTGCAGCTCCTGGATGTCGATTTTGGGTTTGTCCACTCAGATGGTGCAATCTCTCAGCGCGACATGTTCGACTTCCTTCATCTCACGGCTGCCGGATACGCCAAGGTCTGCAGGCCGCTCCATGAACTGATTATGCAACTGCTGGAAGAGACCCCAGAGGAAAAACAAGTCACTCTGGCCTGATCAGCACATTCCTCTTCACCCTGTCGTCAGTGTTACATCATTGGCTGCCACCCTTGCTCACTACAATTGCCTCAGCTGTATATCTACATGCCCAGTGTATATACACAGAACCTATGGGTTCTGCAACCCATCTTCTCCTGCAAATCCCCTTTGCCGTTTTCCATTTTATCGAGCAGTTATGTCGTTAATACCTCCTTTGTGGAGTCTGAGGTGTAGAATGTGCTACCAATTCCTGCAAATGGAAACACAAGTCTTGGATTGATGTAGACCGTATAGATCTGTGGCAAATCCACCGAAGAGAGGGGGGGTCTTCCATATTGTGGCTTTACAGCCTCTGGAGTTCCCTCTATGGTTTGTAGTGTATACATAGAAGCTGATGTTAAGAACACCACTCCAAAAGCCTGTTAAATGTATTTTTTTCTTTATATTCAGCCTGACAGGTGTTTGCATAGGCCAGGCCTTGCTGTTCCGGCTTTTGTAAAACTACAGGTCCTATCATGCTTTGTTAGTAGTCACCTTTGGCTGGGCTGTTAGAGCATGCTGGGACTCGTAGTTCTACAACACCTGGGAAGCCGCAATTAGGCCAGGAATGGCTTAGGTATTTGGTGTGTCGTGGGAATCTCTGGCACAAAAGGATTAACAAATACATGGAAGTGGAGTCTGTTTACAAAACTAAAGCTTAGCATTAATGATCTAATTGCTGTGAATATGAAACTCTTTTCTGTATAATCCCCTTTTTTTTTGCCAGTAGAGCCGTCGCCATATTGCAAATACTGCTAAGTTTGTTTTATTAATTGGTAAATTTGTTCTGTAAGTGTCCTCTCAATGCGCAGTGTTTGCGCAATCTTGGAAATATGTGTGAAAAAAAAGTATATATATATATATATAAGTATTGCCTGTATGAATTATATGTTTAATAATGTTGGTCTAGCCATGGACCAAAGCAGAAGTTGCTGAAACTGACCCTTACCAAATTGACATCTGCTGGAAAATGCGGGCATTATCGGTAACGGCATGTGGCTTAGTACTGAAGCATAGATCAATATGTGATATAGCCATAACACAACAATAAAGGATGTGGTCGCTAGAGAATTTGGGCCAATTAAAGCTAGTGGGTTTGTCCTATAGTGTTTAAGGTTTGTCTGTGCCCCTGAGATCTGTGCAGCTTTAAATCTCATTTGTAGATCTTGCATCTTCAGAGTTCATGCTTCTGTGTATGACCTAATGAACTGATTGTCTTTTCTTGTTGTCACGTGTGTATGGAGCGAAGTTATAAAAAAAATTACCAATTCTAACCTGGTCTGTGTCAGTGTCTATTATGACTAAGGGGGAAGCATGCGCCCCAAAAATACTCGTACACTTTGCTATAAGGAAATTCAGTAGTAGCGTTTCAGTATTGGATTGATAGCAAAGGAATGCGGACGCTGTACAAGGAATGTCTTGCAACAGTATATGTTCTTGAACTTACGGTTGTGCCCCTAATCGCCCATTTAGCTTTGAGGTACACTTGTCATATACAATACACCTGATATTAAATAAGGAGTGTAAATAAACATCTGTCTAAATTCATTTGTGGCCAACACAATAGTTACACTGGTAAGTACCTGAACACCGTTGAATATTTCCTGTTATTTTTATGAGCCCACTGTCATTAGCAATCAAAGAGTGGATCGAACAGTCCCCTAACTTTATCCCATTGCTGCCTGTCGCTATTAGGAACGGGTCAAATAGGTACCTGTTCTCAATAGCAATTTTCTATTTTCCAAGGTTTTCCATAATATACAGATGCCATTCAGCTGAATGTTGGAAAGAGCTAGGTTGAGACTCAATGAATGGTTTATTTGGAACTTAACTACATTTAACAGTTTATCGCAGTACGATCCATGGTACAAGCAAGCCTGAATGACAATATTTATGTGCACCTATTGTGAGAAAAGTAAATCTTTTGGGAAAAGGGTTGGTAATGCAACAATAGAAATATTCTTTGCAAATTTGGCACTTCAGGCAATGAAGAAATAAGTCTTTGCATAAGGTAAAGTAATGCAGAGTTCAGTTTTCTGAATAGTTTAAATGTAAAAGCTGTAATCTCAAGATGTACAGGAAACAGGTACTTTGTACCACAAGGGGGCAGATCCAGACCTACGGCCGCTACACTAGTTACGGCGGTCTTATGCGCAAGAATGGCAAAAATGCCATTCTGCACATGCACCGGGCATATTTTAACCGGCGTAATCCATGGCTCTGAGCCATGGATCTAGCGTCCGTAACTACAGCGGAGTTAAACGAAGGGGCGGGCAGCTCCATAACTATGCTGTAGTTACGAAAGCTGGGCGGTGGGAGGGAGGGTAATTAGGAAGGGAGGGCTGGGTTAGGGAGGTTACGCTGTGTGAGCATAGTTACATACAGTTATGCCGGCTGAAGTTAGGGTAGCCTTCAGTCGCCGTAACTGTGTAACTGTATCAGTGCCAAGGCAACTAAATCTGATGTTCACCATAATGATAAATTTTAAGTGCTGACATCCATGACCTGGTGGATCTGATTCAGAGTTTGGTTTGCGAACGATTAAATAAAAAGTGATCACATATATTTTTTTTTCTGCTACCTTAAAACCGTGTGTAAGAGTACATGATGCCGATGCACTGATACACACCTACAGTCTGATCACTTGTACAGGCCCAAAACAGTAAGGGGCTGATTCAAACTTGCACTTGCACCTTTTTTTTTAGGTGCAAGTGTAGACCTGAGCAATACCATGTTGTACTGCAAGGGGAGGCAGATTTAAACTGTGAAAGCAGAATTAGAATTGAGAGGGGAAGTTTCTTAGTTCACTTCTAATTTATAGACTAAACAGAAAGCTATGCAGTGTTTGTGTTCTATGTGCAAAAGTAAAGTATTTTCTCTACATGCAAAAGAATTAAAATTAATTAGTCCTACATGAAAAAGAATTAAAATTACCTAGCTCCCCTTACTTTGCAAAATGGTTTAGCCGAGCTGCACACTAGCACCTGTTTTGCCCTTACTCCCAAACTCTAAATCAGCCCCTAACTGTATAACAATGGACCGTGTCCAGATTATGGAACTCTGAATTCAGACTGCGTGAGTACCACATGTGTATAAGTGTGCATAAGTACTGCACATGTGTGACAGGGATTTTAGGATTGCACGCTTTCAAGTTCAATGGACTTATGAGCGTGCAAATGTTATTAAATCAGGATCTGGTCCAATGTCTGGATCAGACCTACACATACACATCAATGAATCCATATTCATCACTTTGATTATGCATAATTGACCTGTGCTATAACTGGTCTTGCCTACACAAAGGCTACTATAATCCCTTCTATAATACTGAATAAATACCATTTGGTTCAATTCTCAGAAAGGGGCTGATTCAGAGCTGCACTTACACCTTTTTATTTTTAGGTGTAGACCTGAACAATACCATGTTGAACTGCAAGGGGAGGCAAATTTATACTATGAAAGCAGAATTAGAATAGAGGTGAAGTTTCTTAGCTCAGCTCTAATTTATAAATTAAACATAAAGCTATGCAGTATCTGAGTTCATGTGCAAAAGTAAAGTATTTTTTTCTGCATGCCTGAGATTTAAAATGAATTTACCCCCTTTGCAAAATGGTTCAGCCAAGCTGCACACTTGCAACTGTTTTGCCCCTACTCCTAAACACTGAATTAGCCCCAAGCTCTGTAGCTTGAATGATGTATCTTCTTTTTTGCACTGTCTGCTCTAGATTGACAATTACAATCTTCAATGTTTTGAATTATAAAAGCAATCTCACATCACTAGGTGGAGCCCTCGATCATGCTTTTGTAAAAATGCTGATTCCTGGGTTCAGAACTCAAGGCTTGCTTTGAGTTACCTGCTCATCACTCACCCAATAAACAGAGATTTGTATGGACCTTTACACCTTAAGGCTACAGCAGCTTATTACAGTGCAGGCTTCCTCCCCATTTGGTTGTTGCCTGGCATCTTGTCCCAGCATCAGTGGAACCTACACCTTTACTCCAGTTTACTAGATTTTAACTGCAGGCTACCTGCCCACTGATGATGGCCTTCTGAAATTAATTTAAGAGACTGTAAGGTGAGAAGTCTTCTTTCCCTGAACTACCTTATGGTGTACTTGAAACTAACTCCATCCAAGGTTCCTGGATGGTTCTTCCAAAATGGAAGACATGAGACATGTAAATTACACCAAACTTTAGTCCACAACATTGTCTCATTTGTGAGCCAGGAAGATACTCCAGATAACTCTGATAACTTGGTAGAGACTGGTCTCCATTCCCACCAAACAAGATCTTGAAATTCGGCTTCTGGAACAGCTCAATAGCTTGAGAGTCTTCTTTTAATCAGTTATCTTGACTCCTATTGGCTCACAAATGTGATATTGGCAAAAGAGGGCCAAGCTGATACCATAGCTCAATTTCAAGACATTACAGTTGATTGTACTAAGATTCTATTACACCTGCATGAGCATATGGAAGACTTTAACAATAGATTATAATTAAGCTCAAGGATGTAAAATTATACGAAAACATTAATCTGTTAGTGTATACACTCTTCACAATTTCCCCGGTTATTGGATCATTTTGTTGAGTGCTGAGGAAATTGAAAGTGCATACCTAGCATTAAGATAGCAAGACACTGTGATGTTACTATGTCAACATCTTGCAGATAATCTTTGCCAAACAACTCATTGTTCTACCAGGGACACTGCATAGAGGAGGAGGAGCATATTTAGACCGCTTTGGTCAGTGTTATGGACGATCAACCAACAACCACATTGTATGACCTCAGGGGTGTGTCTGATGAGCTCATTGTCCGTGTTTAAATAGTTAAAGGAGCAGCTGATGTATAATCTGGCCAATTGATCTTATTTATCTGGCACAATTGTCAATAAATAAACATCCTAATTACTTAGTTCACAATATAAATACATAATATTGATCTTAAAAGCAACTTTTAAACTAAACCATGTCCCTCCTTATCTATTATATGGTTTTCTGGTCAGATGGTGATTGAGCACACCTGTGACTATATATATATATATATATATATATATATATATAAAATAAATTTTAATTTAACATAACATTGTTTGATGGGGCCCCCCAAAACCTAGGGCCACCTCTGGATGTACTAGGATGACCCCAGCCCAAGCACCTGTGGCACCATAGCATAATTAGGGCCACCCAAGAGCCAAGGTTCCTTTTCTGCTATATCAATAACCCCCAAAATGATAATGAATAAGTAAAATGATGCTACATTATTAGTCAGTATATAGTAACAGGCAGAACTCCCCCATAGTTTTAGGCTTTCCCCAGCAAATCACAAGCCCTGGCTGTGGCTGGCTGCCTCCTGCTGACAGACGCCTCGTCACTCGCCTGCATGACGTCACTGGACGGCGCGCGGCTCTTCCGGCTACACAGAGACCGGGTGCAGGAGACGGACAGCTGGGGGCAGAGAGTGCAGTGCTGGGGGCAGGTGGCGAGGGGACGGGATGGGGGAGAAGTAGACGGGGACCATGGTGATGTGGGGGAGATACCCTGAGAAGTGTGTAAGTGAAGAGAACACAGCGCTGAGTGTGTTGTGTCTGACAGCCCCTGTGGGTTTGTTTGTTTACTGCTGGGTCATGTTCCTTGGGGCACAGCAATCCTGTACATCAGTGAGGTGAATCCACAGCAGCTTTGTGTACAGATATTTAACTCGGTGTTTACAGCACCTCACCTGTCAGCATTGCACCTGCAGGCTTATTGTGACATCTGTCACCTGCACTGGGCTTTCAGGCATTTACTGTCCCTAACAGATAGGGTAAGGTGCTGCAAATCACTAATGCTATTTTCTCCCTATTCATGTGTGCATAAAACATACATTTCTTAAAAATAGTGGCATGTAGTGTTCCAGGTAAAATGTTTTTCATTTTCTTTTCTCTTATTATCAAACAGTGTATAAAGTTATGTAATATAGTGTCATTAAATGTGGTATGGGATTGCTGTGCGCATAAGTAGGCTGTATGTAATTAATTTTTATTTTTCTTGTGTCCTTATAAACACATCTTGTTTATCTATATTATAAGGTGCTCAGCTATCTGCCGGTGACTCAGACATGCAGTCTTTTGATTGCATAAGGTGTGGTATGAAGTCCTGCTGATGTTGGAAGGTGCACAAGACAGCAGGAACTCTGCACTCCTCCACAGTTAGCTGCTGAAAAAATGTCCGCGCTCTGCGTCGTCCTCCTTCTCCTGCTGCTGTTACCTGTGGATGGGGTCAGCGACGTTACAGGGAAAAAGATCCAACAAATTAATGCTGAATTTAACCAGGCATATGAGGACTCTGTAAACAATGAATTGCAAAACATATATGCCTTTAACCACACCATGCTGAGGAACAAGGTAAGATCATCTCTGTAAGGATTGTGTTTAAAATGCAAAAAAAAAAAAGAATGCAGTCTGTTTTCATCTGTAAATTGGAAACATATTTGTATTTAGTTGACTTGGATTCCATATGATTCATTGGTATTTACAATTCAACTAAATGATTATGACATCCTCGAACAATTTACTGTTGAAAGGTTACTTCCCATAATTTTTCTCAGTGTAGCTGAACTAATCGGAGTGGTAATTGTATAGAGAAATATTCCACCTGTACTTTTTAAATGTCAATGAATAATGTTCAGGAAAACAGAACACATTTTGGCATGCAAGGGCGTAACTCATTGCATGTATCTACCTTGTCATTTCTAATGTCTTTCTAATATGTATAGTAATACATTTCAGGTGCTGCTGTACATTGCATAAAGATACACAAAGTAGCAATTGTATTTTTGTAAGTGACCAGAGCTTTAAATGCAAAATTTGTATGTAGGTCAGACATGTTTGCAAGTCTGCCATAACAGCAGGACATTAACTACTTTGAATGAGATCAATGGGCTTCTCCTTCTTAAAAAATTTTGGGGGTATCTTTAATCCTGTTAGCTATAGCAGTGTTTCTGTGACTTAATTTTGATCATGACATGTGGCTTGACGTAAGACTGGCCCTTTACCCTTTATGGGAGAGAGGAGATTAAGAAATTCAGAGCCGCAGAGAAACATAAAAGTTTTTTTTTTTTTCCCTTTTTTTTTTTTTTTTTTTTTTTTTTTTTTAATCTCTCATCCTGGGGCTGAGCGTAAGGGGAAAACAGGTGCAAAACCATGTTGAGAAGTTAATTCTTCTTGTTCAACTCTAATATACAGATGAAACATAAAATTAATCAGTATGTGAGGTCTGTGTGCAAAAGCAAAGTATTTTCCCTGCATGCAAAGAATTTAAAATTCCTTTGCACCCCTTATATCACAACTTTATTTTTCCCTTGAATCTTTACCCTTTCTCTCAAAATCTTGATGATCAGCATATTATAATCAGTTGATTGGCCCGGTAACTGTATAGTGTGTATGGATAGATAAAAGTATTGGTCATTTCACAGGAGATTCGACTGCTGCTGTGCTGAAGCTATAGGATGGTACAGCAGTGATCAAATGATTGGCTGAGGTTTGGGCAGTGCAACTTTCCCAGCTGTCAGTCCGTTTTGTCAGGAGCTGTTGAAATCACATGAGTGTGCTCAGCTTAGGTAGCTTTTTTTAGGAATGTGTTTTGCAACATGTTCAGGGATTGGTCAAAATTCTTGTAAAAAGGAAGTATAAAATAATTAGGAAATAATGCAACTATTGTGTAGTTTTCCTGTAGCCAAGAGGTTAAGTTTTAATATTTTAAATCAGATCTTTTGTTCTGTATTGTGAAAGTCTTTTTTTGTATTATAGTTATATTAACAAGCCAACATAGGCTGAATATTGAGGACTTTTTTAATATTTCATTTTATAGGTGATATCTATTAAGACAGGGCTTGACAAATGGCAGTCACCCTGGGCTTATAGTTTCGTCCTCTGGGCTCTTACCAGAAAGCCTTTTGAGCCGTCTGAGTCTGTGGATCTCTGTTATGTGACCTGGAAGCTAGTGTTCTTACTCGTTATCCATGTTGCAGGTGTTGTGTCTTAAATTTCCCTAAATGTTTGTATTTTATTTGGACGGGCGGTGCTTTGCATTAAGTGCTTCTGTGTTTCTAAAGTGGGCTTGTGATTTTGCATAAACCAAGTGATTGTCTTTTTCTCTATACCCTTGCTGTTTTTGGATGTGGTTCCTGCTCTTTAGTGTTATACATGCAGCTTCAGTTTGCAATAATACCGAGTTGTTTGATATGCCGAAGCATATGCTTAGCCTCTAGGCTGTCTATTCAGTTGGCTTGTCTATTCATCTGACTTATGTTCAGTAGGCTAGTCCGGTGCAAGTGCTTCGAGGGTGAGGCGTCATGGGGCTTCATCAAGTGCAAGTTCTACAAGTTACAGGACTTTGCATCTGAGGATGCTCTCTTTGGGCGCAAGGTTTAACATGAAGCTTTTTCAGACCAACACCTCTTTTCTGGCCATCAACCTTTTAAATCACTTGATCTTGCGTGAGAAATAGACAGCTACATAAACTTCCATAATTAAATCAGAGACCTGATATTGGTTAATAAGACATATACAGCCTACTAACAGGATAGATGTTACAAAAAGAGACCATTTACTGTCCCTCATAAGCCCATAATTTGTCCCATATTAAAGTAAATAGAAAGCCCAAATCACATTTCCCCAGCCAATGCTTATATAGCAAAGCAGTATTACTTTGCCTCCCTGTGCTGTTCAACATGGTTTTGCCCAGGTGCAGACTTTGACCGTTTTTTGCTATTACTCTCACCATTTGATCATAGAGAGTGGTGACACACTAGTAGCCCCAATCAGCTGAAGGGAGAAACCTCTTGTTAGGGTTAGAGAAGATAGTAGTCAATTGTGGAATACATGGAGAAACTGTCCATAACATTAATTTCTCAATGCAAGATGCAAATCCTGCTG
>WWET01001379.1:135086-150320 GCA_011038615.1 Limnodynastes dumerilii | reverse complement strand
CACATTTAGTAATCCACGAGACAAAAGGAACTTAATTAGCAACCACTTTTGACATTTTAAAAGGTTTCCCTTGATGTGTTAGGAGCACAGAGGGGGGAATGTCTGGACAATGCATAACTGTTAGAACCAGAACGGTGACAGAATTTTCAGTATTATGGATTTTATATATACAGTAATCTGTTATCTGTCATATTTCCAACACGAGAGCCATAAATTGTATGTATGACTAGGTGGTTTCCAAAGGGTTAATATACTAGCGACTGTTAAGTGTTAGGCAATACAGGCTGTCTCCTGCACCTCGTTACAGACTGTTAATCACCTTTATATCATGTTCTTCTGTGCGGCAATGATATCTGCAGAGTGTGTGTGTCTCATAAAAGTGGCAAAAGTGTCCATCAGGGTGGGGGCCTCAGCTCTCATTAATGTTGTTGGATTTATGGGTGCGCCAAACTGACGCTATACGAATACGGCAGGACCTCTAGCCACAAACCTTAATCACACAAAACTGGTATTGCGCACTTTTGCCACATTTATCTAGGGACACTGAAAATTCCATCCTCAATTAACTCTATAATTTTTGATAATGAAATGACATCCAGTCTAATGATCGTTATGACACGTTATAGAAACGGGCACATTTTTGTCCTTACTTTAATTCACTTTTCCAACACTGACCAAGGGGTTAGCTTGAGAGTGTGGGAGCAGAGCACTTCTTCTCCATCCTAAATCTGTATTCAGAAAGCCCAAGGTAGAAGAGAGAGACAGAAGAATACATAAGATAAAGGTGACATTTGAATGCTGAGTGTAACAGGTGGGCATGTAGTGATCCCCAAGGTGACATTTGAATGCTGAGTGTAACAGGTGGGCATGCAGTGATCCCCAAGGTGACATTTGAATGCTGAGTGTAACAGGTGGGCATGCAGTGATCCCCAAGGTGACATTTGAATGCTGAGTGTAACAGGTGGGCATGCGGTGATCCCCAAGGTGAAATTTAAGAGCGTTCTCTTATAAGGATTGATTCTGGAGAACAATACTAGCATAAGGAATCTACCTCAAGCTGTGATGCTGCTCAAAGTAAAACTTCTTTAACAGCTTATATTGTAGAAAATGCTCATTTTCCCTGAAAACCTCCCCCACTGCAAGAGACTCCTGGTTCCACCCCGACAATTTATGAAAGCCAACCCTATAGCATTGTCTGACACATTTGACAGTCTTACCTCCCCTGAGGATCTCCAACATAGCAACAGCTGATGAAGGGAAACTGAAAAGGACAGACTAGCATGAAATGAATCCAGAATGGGAAAAAAAAAGATCTTTCAGCCACCATTTGAGGTGGCCAAGTGGGGATACTGGGAGAGAAGCACGTTCTGGTTTTCTATTCTGAGACTGGGACCCGACCAATGTTTGAGGATGTTGCAACTAAAGCACAAGAATGGGGTCTGAAATGTGGAAGTGCTTAAATGTGCATGTTCCACAGCGACTACATACAGACAGATCAAGACAGATGGTCTATGAGAAAATGGAACCACCTTCACCAAAGCCTAGAAGGAAACAACCTTGTCTTTCAAGAGAATGCCTTTGTTCCCTGTTGTTTAACACCGGATGAAGGAAATTACATTTGCTGGGTCAGAACCACACAGGATTTTTTTTTGTAATCCTGTTTTCAGCTATTGGACTCCAGAACCAGATTCACGATATGTAGAGGTGATTGCAGTAGAAAATCCTACAATGTGAAGATTCTTGAGGTAGGGAACAATAATGAGCTCTTGTAATGGTGTCTATGGAACTCATACAGACAATGAGCTCCACACTGACCGAGGACATGGCTTCTAGCTATTAACATGAGTGGACAGATGAGTAGCAGTTGAGAAGCAGGACTTTCCTTTCTTTTGGTTTACACAGATAAAAACATGTTATTGTAGGGAATGGGAGTGCCAAAATAGTCATTTATCAATGCAGTTTCATATAAATGGTAACATTCCTATGTTCTCCGCAGACAGATCTCTTGAGAATCTCGTGTCTCGTCCACGGTTGGAGTCGCTGAGCTCCGTAGAAGAGGATGACTATGATACCCTGACGGACATTGAGTCTGATAAGAATGTCATCCGGACAAAGGTAAACTGAACAGGACAGGGATGAGAGCTCACAAAAAGCCATGGACTAAGACCTTAAGTGGAGCTAATAAGACTGTGCATTGTGTTATGAAATGTTACTTAGGATGTGCTTGTTTTTCTGGGAATGAAAGGGGAATATTTTATCGCAGTTGCAGTCACCGCTGCGATGGGCTGCTTTTAGATATAGAGACAGACGAAAGTTCTTTTCAGGCTGTCTCTATTTCAAATAGGCAGTATTTTTAGAATTTTCTTTTAATGAATGGGTGAATGTGGTGATCGCCATACTCACCCATTCGTTTTCGTGGGACCCACGAATGATAGCTCCGGAGAGGTGTGTAACCTCTCCAGGGACTTTTAGTGTTGGGGGTAGGTTAGGGTTAGACTTTTAAAAGGTAGGGTTAGGGCCATAGAAGGGGAGGGTTAGGGTCAGGCTGCAGGGAGGAGGGGGGTCTTAGGGTCAGGCTATAGAGAAGGGAGGATTAGGGTCAGGCTAGGGAGAAGGGAGGGTTAGGGTCAGGCTGCAGGGAAGTTAGGGTAATGGAAGGGGAGGGTTAGAATTAGGGAATGAGTTGGGGTAGTTTTAAGTTTAAGTTGTGCTACTGCTGTAAGGCTCACTGATCAGAGGTCACTGGCTGCTTCCCGGGTTCCTCTTTAGCCATTGCTTTCAATATGTTTGTCTCATTCTGTACTCAGCACCAAAAGTTTACCCACAAGTCATTTATGCTTTGAAAATGAAAGAATTGTGAGAAAAATTACAACATTAACATTAAGAAAGTATTTTCCCTATGGGTCTTAAGCTATCAAACTTACACTTCTTATTTTCTCGTTTTTAGAAGTATTTATGTGTTGCTGACTTGGCAAGGAAAGACAAACGTGTGATCCGCAAAAAGTATCAAATCTATTTCTGGTAAAAAAAAAAAATATTTATATATGTACAAGAATTGCTTATTCTTACTCACACAGGGCTGGATCCAGACTTAAGTAAGTGCTTTACATTAGTTACTCCTGGGCTAAACCATGTTGATTGCAGGGGTGGTCAAAGTAATTGTATTGTTTGCATGCAGGGATGTATCTTTGAATTGCTTACTGCACACAGATACTGACCAGCTTTACTATCACACTGTTATTTAGACTTGGGATAGGAAACATCACCTCTTAACTCTAATACTGTTTGCAACAGATGAAATATGACTCCCCTGCAATCACCATGGTTTAGCCCAGGAGTAACTAATTTTAAGCACTTATGTCTGGATCCAGGCCACAGTGATTTTCATGTTGCTTTCATATACAACTCTATGTTCTGCTTACAAACCACTTGTTGCATCCCTAATGATAATGGGCTGTATCTAAACTTCTTGTTTTTATATAATCGGATCTCTGAGAGCAAACGACTTGCTTGTACCCCTTTCAGATGACCAAAAAAACCTGGGTGAAAACCGGGTTTTTGATTGTGATCTGAAAGCTCCCCCTCTGCCTGGGACCAGGATAAAGAGAAGGGTCTGGCCCGGGTAGGGGTGTAATGTGAAGGTGCCCCCCAGGTCTTTCAACCCAGGTCTCACCCCAGGAGCCGGGTAATTCACAGGGCAGAGCTGGACTTAAAACTGTTTTTTTTTTATTTGGCCCCGGCAATGAACCTGCTTATTGCCGGTGGTGATCTGAAAGGGCTTAAGTTCCGCTTGCTTATTGCCGGTGGTGATCTGAAAGGGCTTAAGTTCCGCTAGCTTATTGCTGGTGCTGATCTGAAAGGGCTTAAGTTCCACTAACTGCAGTTTCCTGATAGTCTGCTTATGTGTTACTCCTCCCAGTAGCACGGACTGACTGCTGATAGCCAGGGTCCACCTCGAGATTCCATCATAAGTTCATGGAAACTCGCCGCAGTCTGGATCAGCATGCAAACATAGGGACATCTGTACTTAAAACTGACTAGGAGGGAACACTTCCTTGTTCCGACCGATTAGCTTGTATTATCAGGTGTGCGCAGTTTGGCAAGAGTGTCATCGATCTAATTAAACTAAGTCCACTACACAATGCTACCATGGTGTACAAGTCTTAAACACAGTCTGTTAGCCCTCTGGACTGCATATTTATTATTATATGTAAGATACTTAGAACTGTATCGTGTGTGATTATAGTGTTTATTGCAATATAGGAAACTGTTTTCCAAGCTCTGTCTGCACCCACTTAATGCCAGTTATTGGGAAATATGTACAGAATAGAAAAGAATATTCATTACTCAAACCTAAAAATGGCAAGAAAATATTTACAGATCTGAGGGGAAAAAGTGTTTATTTTTTTTTATGCCTATTCTCTTTTCATGTGGGCTGAAACTAAACCAGTGTATATACAAAATATGACATACAGCACCTGAGACGATCACTAGTCCCATTATGTACCAGTTCTTCAGTGGGCAGGCTCAACCAATGAACCAATGGCAGTATCAAAATGGTCACATGATAATTAAAGAGACGTGTGCTGATCCTAGTGGGAGGTAGAGACTTCTAAAATCATGGATTTGTGTTATTGAAATGGCCCAGTCTAATCCAGACAACTGTGGTGTAGTGTTTGTCTTCTGATGTGTTACATCGTTACTTATGCACCAATTTTTTGAATCCTATTTTTTTTATACTTAAAATATACACATTAAAGATTATTGTACGTATATGTAAACCTACATATTAGCGTGTTAGGATTTGGAGTTGACGAACTGAACACTTTGGTCCAGATATACTAAGCTGCGGGAAAGTGGAGATGTTGCCCATAGCAACCAATCAGATCCTAGCTGACATTTTCTAGTATGTAATAAAAAAGTGAGAGCTAAAATCTGATTGGTTGCCATGGGAAACATCTCTACTTTTCCTTTCCTGCAGCTTAGTAAATGTAGCTATTGGAGAGCATTGGGTTTCCATAACGTTTTAATATAGCTAAGAAGTGATAACGTTGTTCTATATTAAACATAATGATTTACTGCCAACTCTGTAATGTATACATCCAAATACTTTGTACTTTCTCTTCTGCTCAGGAATATCTCCACAATAGCAGTGTTCTATGCCCTGCCTGTCGTGCAGCTTGTTATCACTTACCAGACGGTGAGAGAAAATACACACACATATAGGTAATACGTTTCATTAACATGCCTGTGTATCTGAGCGTTAATATCATTCCTCCTCCTTCTAATCTGCAGGTGGTGAATGTAACCGGGAATCAGGATATTTGCTATTATAACTTCTTGTGTGCTCATCCCTTAGGGTCTCTCAGGTAAGATCTCTCAGTCATTGTAACTGAGTTATTCACCCAATCACTCTCTCACATTCTCACACAACCGCTACACCTAGACCAATAATGTGACATTGACTGTGACTGTGATTGGCTGATGAGACACATTTTATTGGATATGATGATGGGTATGGGGTAAGCTGGCACTTGGCATAATCATCACCTTTGTTAGTAAGCACCTGTATTCCAATAGTTTCCCCACTTCTTATAATTGTAGTTTTAAATCCAGGTGACATCAATATATCAGACTTCTATTACATACTTTTTAATAACTCAAAGCCTGATATAGACTTAAGTATTTCCTGATTTTCTTCTGTATGTATTGTCTCTTATACTTTACCCTGTTAGATAACTCTATATTCATTATTGCCTTTTTATTTACAGTGCATTTAACAACATTCTCAGCAACCTGGGGTACATCATGTTGGGGTTGCTTTTCCTCATCATTGTTTTACAGAGAGAACTGAGTCATACCCGCAACCGCATGTACACCAGGGGGCAGCAGGAGGTAAGATGGAGAGACCTGTGTATATATGGGGCTTTCACTCATACATGTCATGTATAGGCAAGGTTCTATGTTGGGGGTGTTGCCTCCTATACTCCATTACATGTGACTTCTATAATTGCCTTTGAACGTAAGATTTCTGGAAACGTTCTTTGCCGGACGTTTCTTATGTAGGGTTGTAAATGTCTGTATTAGTGAGTGCTCAATGAAGTGGTTTCTCTTCCTGCACAGGAATGTGGGATCCCCAAACACTTTGGTGTGTTCTATGCTATGGGCACTGCTCTTATGATGGAGGGTCTCCTCAGTGCTTGCTACCATGTGTGCCCAAACTACACCAACTTCCAATTTGGTTAGTGTTCACCCATTCATGTCTGCTGTATTTTCCTGTCAATGCCTTTTTAGCACATTTCTGCTTCTCCCTTTTTCATTTCTCCATCTTGTTCTGTTTCTCCTGTAGACACTTCCTTCATGTATATGATAGCTGGCTTGTGCATGCTGAAGTTGTATCAGAAAAGGCACCCAGACATTAATGCCAGTGCATACAGCGCCTACGCCTGCCTAGCCATTGTCATCTTCTTCTCTGTCCTTGGTGTGGTGAGTATGTCCCTTCTTTGTTGTCAGCATGATGTAGATGTGGATGTCAGAGATGTGTTTGGAAATAGCAGGGCATAAATGTCTACATGAGGCTTGCCCTGGGCCTTGTTTACTTGCAGAGAGACCAGCTGCTGTTTATACTATAGCCAGGTGCATGGTAAGGTGCTCACACGGTAACTGATGATCAGGGCAATCCTGTATCCATGTTAGTAGCATCGGCTTACTGACTATCGGAATGTTCATAAAAACTGAATGATCAGACTCTTTGGACAGTGGTTCCGGCGTCCAGACGTTTGGTCATACACTGCACAATACTGACAATCGGCTGACGTCCCTGATGGTGTGGTGTGTCTAGCTTTATTTCCCTCACCCCTTTATGACTCACTGGTCTTTGGTTTTTATTTCACTATTAAGTATATTCAAGTAACATCCCGCTATTGCTCCACTGTCTTTTTGGTTCTGGGCATCTTCTTCTTTTATTATGAACTGTATCTGCTTATACTACACCAGCCTCACCTCTCTGCCTCTATTCTTCTCTCCACCAGGTGTTTGGTAAAGGAAACACCATTTTCTGGATTGTCTTCTCAGTGATTCACATACTGTTTACTCTGCTCCTGAGCACTCAGCTCTATTACATGGGTCGCTGGAGACTAGGTAACTGCATTTTTATGGAATTATTTATTGCCTTGGATCTGTCTTTTCCTGATCTATCTCCTGCTCAAACTCTCTACCCACAGACTCGGGTATCCTGCGCCGGATACTGCAGGTTCTGTACACAGACTGTGTGAGGCAGTGCAGTCCTCCTATGTATGTGGTAAGTTGTCTCCCATATACCATTATGCTTGTGTCTCTCCTATCCTCCAGTCATTTCCTGTGTTCTGTTTCTTTCCAATATGTCTTATTAATCAGCAAAAGACAATTACATCTCCCTGCATTTAACATGATATATAATATAAAAAATTAGTGTTAAAGAGAAATCTATATTAGTTCTTATGAATTGTTGGTACTTTTTCCCCATTTATCCTGCTTATCCTTTTTATTTTACATTTGACCCTTTTGTTCTATCGTCGACACTTCCGATAATCTAATGTGAATTTATTGTTTGACTTTCCCAGGATCGCATGGTACTACTTGTGATGGGAAACATCATCAACTGGTCTTTGTAAGTAAACAGAATTATTATTAGCATTGTCAGAACCCTGGGAGATTTATACATTGCCGTTACATCATAGGCGTATCTATAATGGGTGCAGGGTGTGCAGTGCACACAGGCTTCTCAGAACAGGGGCCCCTGTGACATTCATCCTGCACCCAGGGTTGGCAGGGGAAGGGGGGCCATTCAGCATCTATTTCTTCCCTCTAAGACCTTCCCCTGCGGTGGGACTGAAAAAGAGGGGGCTTAAAGCGCAGTTAGATCCCTCCCCTTTTGCAGGCCGCGAATCGGGACAGTCCTGTCTCTGCACAAGGGCCCCCTCTCTTCTTAAAACGCCCCTGTGTTACATATAATGTGTTGCTTACATTGGCAAGAAATTTCTCATGTGCAGACCAGTGAGAGCTTCTCTGTGGGAAGAATATTACCACAATCTGATATGCAGCAGGTTACGGATGTTAAAAGTGCCTTTTATTTTACCAACAATCATTTATATTAAAAAAAGAAAATACAATAACCATATCAATAAGAATCATCAAGAGGACAATGACCAGATCTGCCTGGATCATATTATACTATACATAACTGCATGCTATCCTTTACTATGCATGTAGAAGCACTTAGTGTACTTAATAACATGAAAATCTGCTGGGCACCCTTTACTGTTACATCATAGACCTATCTGTCCCAACTCCCATCACGTGATGATTTCACTGCTCATATATGCAATATATCTCTCTTTATATCACTTTACTAATATATCATTGTATTACTATTGTATTGCACTATTTATAGCTAGCAATCTTACTAGTTATACCCAAGAACTTTTGGAACTGGTTATTTTTCCTGTATTGTCCATAAAATATTTCACTTTTGAACCTAGATGTTCCATTCTCAGGGCCAGCGCTTTTTACAGTTCAGCTAGTCAGATAAGACGTGCCGCTCACTTTGTGGCAATAGAAACCTTACAGAACATGGAGGTGCAGAGGTCGGCTGGTCTGGAATACTCTCCACTTCTCCTGTTTTGTACACATTGCAGGGTCTCCGCTTGCTTGGCTTCCTCTGTGTTTCCCCTGTCTTCTAGGATGATGACAGTAGCTGGCATAATCTAGTAGTCTATTATTCATTTTTCATCAAGCAGGTGTGTGTAGTCACAGGTTGGCCATGCCAGCTAGGGTTGTTTTCCTACTAGCCGAACAACATTCAAACTAGCCTTTGGCTTATAAAGCTGGCACTCCATTAATGCTAGGAGGGGTGACACGTGATTTATGTTTTGTCGGGTGAACCAGAATAAAAAGAAATAATGTGGTTCCCATCTTTAACTCTTGATTTTCTAACTGTTCTTTCTATGCTTGAACCTAAACCATTTCTTCCTGGACGTCTTTTATCTGCAGGGCAGCGTATGGCCTGATTGTACGACCTAATGATTTTGCCTCCTATCTTCTGGCCATTGGAATCTGCAACTTGCTGCTCTATTTCGCCTTCTATATCATCATGAAGGTGAGCCATCTGGAATTATGCAGAAATGGTCATCTGTATCATGTTTTCCCTGTATCCAATCTCCTTCCTTTTCCTAAAACTAGCTGCGCAGTGGAGAGAGAATACTTCTGGTTCCTCTTCTGTGCATCGTCTGCACGTCGGTGGTTTGGGGATTTGCCTTGTTCTTCTTCTTTCATGGACTAAGTACCTGGCAGGTAAGGGTAGCATATTGCCATGTCTTGCTCCTTCCTGGGTATGGGAAGCTCTTCGGGTAAATGGATTGTGAACATATATGTTTCTTAAACAGGTTTGCAGCCCTGGTACTCTTTTGAGGCAGTCTAAATCTGGTTACAAACTACAGGGGTTATCTGATGATTATCATGCAGATCATATGAGTACTACGGTGTGGACTGTCCCACTATGCTGCAGAATTGTCAGAAACTGCATTGCATCATGGGATTTGATATTTGGGAGCTCCTAATTTTTACAATCAGTGATGTCCTCTGGCAAAAGCTTTAATTTAGTGTCACAAGATCTTCAGAGCAAGCGTTCCCATTTTTATATCTGCATAGTGCCACCTTGGTCTGGATACAGACTTAAGTAAGTGCGTGAAATTAGTTATTCCTGGGCTAAACCATGTTTATTTCAGGGGGAGTCAAGTTAATTGTATTCTTTGCATGCAGGGATATATCTTTGAATTGCTTACTACACACAGATACTGACCAGCTTTACTATCACACTGTTATGTAGTCTTGGGATAGGAAACATCACCTCTCAACTAATACTGTTTGCAACAGATGAAATATGACTCCCCTACAATCAACATGGTTTTGCCCAGGAGTAACTCATTTCAAGCACTTAAGTCTGGATCCAGCCCCTTGTGAGTGCGCAGATCATTGCATCAAAGGTTTATGGGAACAATTCACAGGACAATATAGAGCAGGGTACATCATTAAGCAGGTCAGGGCTTAAAATCGTTACTGCTGTTTGGATCGCGAGTTAACATTTTTATTGTGTGCCCAGCTTACTTGGCCATTGTTTTAGTAACATATAAAGGGCTGGTCAGTAATATTATATACTCTAATTAATGTTGTGATGCTCTGTATATTCTCAACATCTTATCTGTCTTCAGAAAACTCCAGCGGAATCTCGAGAGCACAACAGAGATTGTATATTACTTGGGTTCTTCGATGACCATGATATCTGGCATTTTCTCTCCTCCATCGCAATGTTTGGTTCTTTTCTTGTGAGTTGGAAATGCATTAATACATTATTTAGATTTTATACACAAATGTAGGGTATAGATGCCACTTGACATCCCCCATCATGTTCCTGTGTGTCAAGCACCCTCTCCAGCTGTGTATTTAAACCTTTCCATGTACACCTTATTATGATCCGATTATGGGCTGATTGGCCTGATTATTGTATAGTGTATGGCCAGCTTTAAGGCAGACTACAATTCATTAGTTAGGTTCCAGTATTGTAAGTTGGCAACAATCCGTGGAATAATAAAATATCTGCATTCTACCTTTTACACTTGTAGGCTGTGGTATAGGCATATCCATAAACACCCTTTTATAGTTTGTGTTGTAAAATGATATATTATATTTATATTAATGTATATGTTTTTCTTCTTAATAGGTTCTCTTGTGCCTGGATGATGATTTGGATGATGTACAGAGAGAGAAGATTTACGCATTTTGAAGCATCCTCTAGTGGTCACTAAAACCAGTTCAGAATTCTGCTGTGGCTCTGAGCAGTCACTGTTAAGGTCATTGGGTAAAACCTAGAAAACAGACTTCAGAATCCGTCCAGTCGTTCACACTGTACAGATGATTTCCTACTGAAAACCGAGGAGACCTGTAACTGGAAGCGTTTAGGAAGGGTAGATGTGCCACCATGTTCAAATAACATAAAGGCCTTTTTTTTGTGTGCACTATGTTCCCCACTTTGACCACAGGGTGCCAGTGTTCCGCTTCTGGTTGCCAAACTGAGCTCAATGTGAGCCCAAAATTTTGGCCATTATATGGCTTTTGTTACGTTGTGATTTAACATGTATGATGTAAATGGTTTGCAAATTTTGTCCTTTAAAATGTAATAAGATGAGAAACGCTAAGTGGAAATATAAAAGAGGTAATAGTCAGGGATTAAGGTAATCTGTGTGAACACAGTCACTGACCAGTCGTACATGGTTGGAAGCTTCCTAAGTGTTCTTGCTGCCATTCCACGGTAGATGCCCAAAACCACGTGTTTCAGGAGGAAATAAGTTGCATTCTTCTCATTGCCAATTATGATGAGTTTTGTATTTCTTCCTGTGAGATTGCGTTTACCTGCTGGAGATTATTTTTATATACCGTTTTACATGTCAATGGCATAATCCACAGGAGATCTTTCCTTAATGATAACTAGACGTTGGTGAATTTTAGGCCTGAGCACTCCTGCAGCTTCTTCCTCCATACACTGGGGCTGACCCAGAATGAAGCGTAACTTCCCATAAAGGTGCACAATCCATCGTGCAATGTGGAGGGTGCAAATTAATTCTTTTATTGCATGCGGGGAAAATACTGCTTAATTTTACAAATACTGAACAGGTTTGTTTTTGAACTGTAATATAGAGTTGAACTTCAAAACATCACCTCTCAGCTCACCCCGTGTCCACATTATACATTTGCCTCCACTATGCTGTTCCTTACTTCTGCTCCTTTTTGCTGTTACTCCAACCTCTGAGTCAGATCCACGGTGTCTTTCCTGTAGCTTCTGGTTGGAACAAAGCAGCGTGAGAACGTTTAGCTTCTCTTGTGCACAAATTGCCACTGAACAAGAGCAAAAGAATCCCACTAGCACAGTGTTTCTCAACCTCAGTCCTCAGGGACCCCTAACAGTCCATATTTTCTAGGTTTCCTTAAAACAAGTGATATAATGAGCAGTACCTGTGGAGCTTTTAAAATGTGTCAGTTGGTAATGAACACCCCTGTGCTCCAGCAGTGACACCTGGAAAACATGCACTGTTACCGAGGTTGAGAAACACTGCACTAGCATAAACCTCACAGCCACAGATGGTGTTTTGTCTTGGATCAGGCATAGGCAACCTCTGGCACTTCAAGTAATCTACAAGTCCCACCATGCGTTACCAGATATGGACTATGCTCAAATCGATTTTCTGTGTGTTTCTGCTTTTATTTATCTGTGTTTTATTATATAGCAATATGTATAGCTTAGTTTCCAGTTCCTTTTATAGCGTGAACTTTCTACACCAAGAAGCACAAGTTCTGTAGTTTTTTTTTAAAAACAAAATTCAGATTATTTCTAAACAAGCTTTGGCAGGATAATATTCATCTTGTGTAGTATACAGTCTTCTGTGCAGCCTAGTTCGATATCTGTACAATGTGTATGGAGTCACAATTGTTTCAGAAGATGGTTAGGAGAGAGGATGATCTCCCATCTGCAGGTGAATTGATATAGCGTGTACCTGTGAATCAGCATCCTCATTGAGACTAGCCATCTTCAGTGAAATTGTAAGATTACATCTTATGTATGATTGCGTAGGTGTGCACCCAACTAAACAGGTATCGGCTATGCCATTGGAGAAGACTGCGAGTTACGGTTTCACAATACCTGCAGAGCTTCAGGTTGTCTATGCCTGTCTTATGTGATACTGTGTGTGGGCTGACATATTGTGCTATTCCTCACACATAGAGAACAAGAAGCACAAGTGGAATATGACCATAATTAATCCAATTCTGTAGCTGTAGTTCTTGGCTGAAAATTTTCGATGTGTGAACCTTAAAAACTTGCCATTTTTCTGAATAGATTTACGTGTTGTATGTTTGCTGACCATTTATTCTAAATTCATTTTCAGGGATTTATTTTCAGACGATTAGTATCAAAAATCATGTTACGACAGGCTTAGTGTGTTATTTATTATTACAGTTGTGTGTGGGGTAGGACTGACTATACTAGTGTAGCGTGGGCGCTTGTCATGTGACTAGAAAACCATTGTATCTGTCCTGCAACCAAAGTTCAGCCACGTTTGTGGCATCAAAAGGAAACCGTCCAAAAGTGAAAAACAAACAAAAACATAAAAAAGTATAACAAAACTGTAGCACTATCCAAGAGTTTTTAACTCCAGCTATACAAGGCTGTCTGGGTGTAAGAGACCTAATATAATTTATTTTTTCTAACCTTACCATTAATTGCTATGTATAAATATTTGTAATGCGTATATTTTGTGTAACTGTCCTTATGAGTGCCCATTATCTTCCACATAGTTTAGGAATTGATTTCTTTTTATCTTTTTTTTAACGTTATTAGTGCCATGGAAATATTTCCTCTCACTTGTATTATTTTTTCTTTTATTTTAACAATACAACCACGGAAAGTCCCTTGTTACTCTCTCCCACCAATGGTTTTTCTTTATCAGAAGATGGTGGATGCTCAGTTGCTGCTGAGTGATAGATCTAGAAGATTTTCCTGTAAATGCATGAACTGACTTTGTATTTTGGTTTGGTTTTTATTGGGAAAGATCTCCTTCACAATGAATAAATGACAGTTGGACAATGGAAATCTTAAGCCAAAATATTTCCATTGATACAAAACTTTTGTATCACAGCAGAACATGACCATCCTTGTTGTCCTATGCATCCTTTCTCTCTGTGGCACTGCGATCGTTCCTCCGTTTTCATGTTCCTTTTCTTGTTTTGTTTTATACTGGCGAAATAAGAAAGCTTAAAAATATATATTAAAGAAAAGATGGTTAAAGAGACCTTTTTCTTTGTCTTATTTTGCATCTTACAACAGAAGCGGAAAGCATGGTGTGATATTGGGCCAGATCCAGAAGAACATACGACAGGGGCATGGTGTTTGCTAGAGCCCCTGATGGTGGGGATAGATCCAAAAGTGTTGTCAAAGGTCAGACAGAATACTGTAATGTCACCACATGATCTGGCTGACATTACAATAACCTCAATCTTTGTCAATTAGTGATTACTAGACATCGGATTATATGCACAAAATGCCAAAATATGCATGCAAATATGCACTAAAAAAGGGCAAAATATGTACGATCAAAATACTTTTTATTATTAGAATTAACGTTTATGTTCACAATATATGGGAAGCAGTACTCACATGTTGATCGATCTGGTATTTTTTGATGGAGATATTCGCTTGTCACAAACCTTGCCGAAAATCACAGTGCCTTCAGTGGTAAATTGGCCTGGGTCATTTTTTTATCCAAGATTCCATTAAAGTCTGGGTATTTTTTTTTCACTGGCGGCATTATTTCAACAAAAATAAGATTTTCGTAGGTTAACAAACACAGCGAGCAATTGAATGACAAACAATTAAATTGCGTGAAGCAACGAGTGTCGTACTCCCTTCCCCCCATGCGCCGCATCCCGCCAACGCTTTCGCCTAGTGCGAGCCAGCAGATCGGGTTCAGTGCGCTTGCCGAGTGCGTGTGAGGCGCACGTCACTGGCTGCGGCCCGCCACTGTTCCCGCATAATACAACACACCTACTTTTAACTACTGAAATAAGCACCGTAATGAAAAAGTACTAAAATATGCAATAACACTATAAAAATAGCGTTTTATGCATTTGCATATGCAAACATGCAAATATATAATCCTATGGCTAGTGATTACTTACTGAGGTGAAAGGTGCTGTTGGAATTGATGGACAGTGCTGGCGAAAGTTAGGTGAATAACGAGTGGTAGTCGGGCATAAGGTAATTTATTTTGCCTTATGGGTAGTGGGGGAGTCATATAGCGATCAACCTGCTATCTTTGTCAGCATAACTTTTGACTGATGTAGCGTTTGACAATGAAATAGCCTTATGGTATGGTGTGAACTATTTCATTATTTTAATTTACTTTTTAACTGGTTATTATATAGCACCATCAGATTATGTTGCGCTTTACAATTTTGCAAACATTGGCCCAGATCCAGACCCCCGCTCGCACATAAAGTGTAATTACGCACCCGTAGAGGGGAGGCGACGCCCCGATGCCGGTAGTAAATCTGGACGCTTACGTGTACTTCCTACCTTAAGTTTTACGACTAGGTCTGCAGCCGTACAGCGGGGCTTCCCCGCCCCCGACCCCCTCGTTTACATGGCCA
>WWET01001379.1:112723-132979 GCA_011038615.1 Limnodynastes dumerilii | reverse complement strand
ATTGTAATAAAATTTATTTTTTAACTGTATATCTGTTTATATTATATATACATACATACACATATGTGAGGGTGCTCTCACCAACTTTTAAATATACTAATGAAGAGTCAGCATTGTCCATGGCTTGTTTCATCGATTATATAGAAAAGCACTAGGTATTCTTAAAATCTGCGTTGCTTCTTCGCCTTTAAATGCACTGCATTCTTGTCCTCTACATACATAATTTGTATAAGTAAGAGCAAAGGGGGCGCTGCATAGTGCATAAATGAAATATTAGTAACAGAATAAAATCTTAAGACATCACATGTAGAAAGAATCAGCCAATACTCAGACTGCTGCTATAGGCTGGTCAGTCTCATAGTTAGTGTCTTGGCAGCCTTTTCTTCTACACTCCGCTTTATAAATTACTATATTATTATTATTATTTTTATATTATTTCTTTAAAAAATAGCAGTAGTTTAGCAAAAAAGCAATATGTGCAAAACAAGTTATGTTTAAAGCAGCAGCACAAATAACAAGCTTTCAATACATGATCCCGGATAATATCGAGTAGCTGGTTCCATAAACTAACCCGGGTCGGTCCTTTCACACCGCACCCCTAGACTTGGGATTGGGAACAGGACCCCGGGACTTTTCACATCACACCTTAACCCAGGTCTAAGAGTATAAACCTGGGTATTTGAGTGTGATGTGAAAGGGGTATGACAGAGAAAATGTGCACCAACCAGAAACTCATTGTCATGTTCTTCCTCACAGCCTCTAAAGCAGTATCTGAGAAAAGTTCTATTTTTTTTAAAATACATTTTCAACAACAGTTTAAAAATAACACTGTAGTAGTGACCCACAGAGTGTCACCCCCTGCTTCTAGGTCAGATGGTCAACTACCAGTCGTGTGTGGGTGCCAGGACCAAAATTCTAGTCACCATGGCAACCTGACACCCTGCAATTGTTGAGTCTTGCATTAGGACGTGGTCTGCAATATGTGATGGCCGCTAGGATGCAAATGTGGCTCAATCCTGTTAAAAGTCATGTTATAACTCATATTGTATCCATTTATAAAGTAGGTGTAGCACTAACTAGTAAGAGAAGACTTGGCACTTAGTTGGTCGGCTTAAAATGTATGGCAATATATGAAGCTAACATTCCCTGTACAATCCAAAGTTCTTTGATAATGTATTTGCTGAGTGCAGAGTACAAACACTCTGTGATCTCACTCACAGACCAAATTTACAGATCATTGTTAATTAAACACTATGACAATACTATGTCTTTAATGAAGGTTATAAGCTCCTCCTATTATGGATCTTTGTAACATTTTGCATTGTTTTAGCCACACCCACCACTACTTTAGCTGTTGACAGGATAACTCCTCCCACTTTTGCTTTGGTCACACCTACTGATGAATTTGTCTGCCCACATGAGGTCACTAAGGATTTTTTTCAGGACCACTTTTGGATCCCAATCTTCCCCGGCTCGCAGTGGTCAAAGTGGAAATTTAGAAGTGGCGGTATGAAATGAAGAATAATAGAAGTGAATAGAGATTTACAGGTTTTAATGAAATCAGTGTGAGAAGTGGCAATATGGCATACTCCCATATACCCCCTCACTTCAAGCCTTGCCTGCTTGTACATGTGTTCAGCCATCCACTTCTGCTGTCTGTATCTGTGACCAGCGATCCACGTCGGCCCCTTGTATATATGCCAACCATCCACTTCTACCCATTACATGTGTGTCTATCCAATCACTTCTGCCTCTTTGTATGTGCATTTACCCTCCACTTCCACCCCTAGTATGTGCATCCAGCCTCCACTTGTGCCCCTTGTATGTGTGTACAGCCTCCAGTTCTGCCCCTAGTATGTGCATTCACCCTCCACTTCCACCCCTAGTATGTGCATCCTGCCTCCACTTGTGCCCCCTGTATGATTGTACAGCCTCCTGTTCTGCCCCTTATATATGTGCCCAGGGCAGATTCACTACACTCACGGCCGATGCGGCTGCTAACATATGGGACCTTGCTATCCTATATTCAGCACACAGGAATGTGTCCACTCCCCGCGGCAATCCTGTCTACCAAAGGGATTTCCGTGACCTGCCCCTACCTTGCGTACGGAATAATGGGTTGTACGTAAATGCTTAGCCAAGCCTGTGCGATTAGCATGCATATGCCCACCCACCACGCATATCTTGTACGCATGCTGAGTGGGCCCTCCCCGTATGCAGTGACTGAATTCCAGAGGATCCGCTCCACAGTTTGTAATCCCAGAAATAGCGCTTTCTTTTTCGCCATGGTTAAATATTTAGCAGAAATTGATACCTTTGTTCACAGTGGGTAAATCATCCATTAAATCCAATGCATATATTGGTGAAGGATAAAACATGTAGTTTGGTTATCTCGCTGATTTTTTTGACATTTGACTCACACAAATATTGCTTTCACATCACCATCCCAGAAAAACACGGTATTTTGTACCTGGGACTTTTCTGGGACCATGCCGTCTGTTTCTCAAAACCACGTTATAAGTCCACCAAAAACACGGGAAATTCCCAGGTCTGTCCCTTTCACATTACCAGGAATTTCCAGTGTTTTAGTTGATTTTTAACGCTGCACAGCATGCTGATGCTTGTAGTTCTACAATCATCAGCATGCCCAGGGATGGCAGGGCATGCTAGCGCCTGGAGAACCACAAGTGCCAGCATGCCTTGTCACCTGTTACAACAACACACAAATGCATACCCTCCTAGCACCTTAATAAAATATAGGGCCGGCCCCAACCCTAAATAAAATACTAAACATTGAATGGCCCCCTATAAAGAATGAATACCGCAAATATTGGAAAAAAAATGACCGCTAATTGTTTAATGTAAAAAAGAATAAAACGAGTTACAGCCTGCACCCCTCTTACCGCCCCGGGGGTGATCAGGACCACTGGCAGGCACCGCTTGTTCAGCCTCATCCGGAGGGACAGCGCACCGGAACACGCAGCTAAATCACAGCCTGTCGCAGGACACACAATGAAGCCTGCAGCGATCGCATTGACCTTATTGTTACCAATACACTTCCATCGAACCACCGTATAAACATAAGTCACATCTATGATCACTCGGATCGTTCAGTGGAAGTGTATTAAGAGCTCCGCTTTCCGCAAATAGACCCCTAACTTATCCATTAAACATGGGGGCACTGGAAGTCTGGACACAGTGCAGGGGGCTGAGTGTAAAATGTATACACATCGCGTACCACCATCACTCGCCCCCATCCTGCCATCGGAAACCTTCCAGAAACAAAGGATACTGTAGTCTGGATCCGGGTGCGCTCTGGAAACGCGGCACCTGCACATGTGCGCTCACAAAATGTATTTGTTTTACAATCCTTGTGACCGGAAAATGTTCATTGTCCCAGATCCAGACGCCTGAGCGCTTTATGTGCGTGCTGAGGTCCGTAGGTGCACGCATGTAGCGGGAGTGCACGCCCCCTGCACTCCCTACTGACAGTAGTAAATCTGGACACGTACGTACAGCCTCAGACCTAGTCATAGCAGAGCTTCCCCGCCATGACCCCTCCTTTACATGGGTATAACTGACTGTGTCGTGGGGATCCGATCATTGTAAATGCTGAGATTGGTCCATGAAACAATATATTGGAAGTGATCGGCTTTCTTTTATAGTTATGAGTCCGGATCGGTGTGTGTGGATCTGGAATTGCAGGTCCACAGTATACAGACATTTTGTGATCGCTCCACTTACCAGGGAGAGGAATTAGTAGCAGAAAGAGAGAAGTAGTGATGCCCCTTTATAGATCATTGGTACGCCCTCACCTAGAATACTGTGTTCAGTTCTGGAGGCCATATCTCCAGAAAGACATAAAAAGCAAGACTAATTCCCCTAACAGTGCTTTAAAGACCATGATATTCAATACCCTATTAGGCATCCACACGGTTGTATGCAGATGCATAGTTTATATAATTGCTACAGCTTCCACCAGCCATAAAGTGCAGGGTATTACCTTGATAGCAGCTTTGAAATATATCATGGGTTGGGACCAGCTATGGAAGGGGGGCGGGGTCATTTTTCAAAGGAAGAGGTGTAATAGAACAAGGGGTCATGCATTTAAACCGGAGGGTGGTAGATTTAGAGGAAATGTGCGGAAAAATGACTGAAAGGGTGATAGATAAGTAGAAAAACCTCCCATCTGAGGTGGTTGAGGCTAACACAGTAGAACAGTGTAAACATGCTTGGGATAAATATAAGGATATCCTAAATCTCAAACTAAATTGAGGGTAAATAGGGACTATGGTCAGTATAGTTTTATAAAAACAAATGGTCAGACTGGATGGGCCATGTGGCTCTTATCTGCCGTCACTTTCTATGTTTCTATGTACCACTCCCCCACTTACATCTACATACACCATAACTTTCACATTTTGCACTAGTTTTCAGACTTGTGCAAATGTAAAATGGCGTCAATCCAGAGGTATGGTTCTGTATGCTGTCTTTTGTCACACCCATATGATGGATTGTAATACCAAGTCCTGTCCATTTTACCACTGCAACCCTGTCATTAGGGTAATTTCTCTGAAGTCTGCACAAGCTCGATAGCATTCACAATGGACTCTGGATCTTATCCATGATCATCAAACTGTTTCCCTGTTTTACACATAGATTCATAGCACAGTTGCTTTAGACTAGTAACTATTTCATAAACCAAATGAAATTAAATAAAATAAAATCCACTTAAAAGCACTATTGTACTACCTGCTGACTAGACACATATTATAAGCGCCCAAAACTCCAAAAAAGCAAGAAAAAAATATATATATCCGAAGGCGCTGGTAGCATACAATTGGCATACTCTCCCATTCATTTTCACCGGACCAGACGCTGACAGCTCCAGAGAGGTGAGTAACATCTCCAAGGACTTTTAGTGTTGGGGGGAGGGGGGGGGTTAGGGTTAGGCTCTTAGGAAGGCAGGGTTAGGGGTCAGGCTACAGGGGGGGGGTCTTCGGGTTGGGGTCAGGCTACAGGGGGGGGTCTTAGGGTTAAGCTATAGAGAATGGAGGGTTAGGGTCAGACTAGGAAGAAGGGAGGGTTAGGGTCAGGCTGTGGGAAAGGGAGGGTTAAGGTTAGGGGTTAAGGTTAGGGTAATGAAAGGGTAGGGTTAGGGTTAGAATTAGGGGAAGGGTTGGGGTACATGTTTTTTACTTAAGCTGCAAATATTATTATGTTTAATGTGCCTATTATACTGTATATATACTGTACATTTTTGGAAAATAATATATGACAATTGTAGAAAATAAATTGCCATTATATGTATTTTGTAAAGAGGATGTAAAACCAATCTAGAGTTTGGTCCATACAATCTAAACATGTATCACTCTCCAATGTAATGTTTATCCTGTCTAAACCAAGCCTTGCTGGCATATGCACCATTCTTCTCTACAGCTACTGTGGATGGATTAAGTAGAAACAGATTATTACTTGGGAAAATGTGAGGCAGATCAGCTGTTGTCTGACAGTAATGGGCAGTCTGTGGTTTCCTTATAGCAACAACTATGTCCCAGTGACCAGAGATGGGGAAATGTTACATTAGAGACATATGCTGTGGGCCTCCAATGTCTGTATATCTGCCATCCACCTCTTAGGACCAATCAGATTCTAGATCTCACTCATCTATTACATACTAGTGTAATGTCAGATAGCAACTGATTGGTTGCTATGGGCAACATTTCCACTTGAAGCTTAGTAAATCTGGCCCTTAGTGTGCACATGTGTGGCACTCGTTTTAAGTGTATATAAGAGATTAGAATAGATACATTACAATGTAAACCATGCATTAATATTAGAAGTTAAGGTTTAAACGTGTATCTTGCTTTATTTAGTTGTGCCTTTGTATTCTTGTGGGTTGGGGCTAGTTCTCTTCTCCACAGAAAAGGTTGATCTGGGAGCAGTTGAGTCTATAAAAGGATTTGCTGGAGGGAGACGTCCCCCCTCCTCTCCAGCCCCAATCTCTGCCCCTTTTCCGCATCCTTTAGGTATCCAGAGAATGTGTTCAGACCCCAAACTCTGCATTTCGGTCAGACCTTCCCCTAATATGGAGTTGGGAAGATCAGAGCCTGGAGGGGGGGAGACGGTGGGCAGCTACTCCCCCACATTACATGCAGAGCTAAGACAGGGCTTTTATCTCCCCATCCTTCTCCTCTCCCAGTCAGTCCCCAGTCAGCATCCCGGAGACAGAGACCTGTGAGTTGGGGGTTTGGAGTGGTGGGTTGGGGAGGGGGTTTACACTGTGATGTGCGGTGCACCTGTTGTGCAATGAGATCGGGGTGTATATAGACGCATTTGTACGACGTGTTGTCAATTACAGGAGGGAAGATGTATGAGCGAATGTTGTACTTTCATAGCAAATAGTTGGAGTAAGTCGACAGTGATGTGATATATAAGTATATAAGTGTTATCCAATTCATTGGCTATTGTGGTTGGTTGCTTTTTTATTTATATATCTGCAACAAGAGATCCAGTTGTTCTGTGATGAATGTGTAGACAGATGCCTTGATATGCTGGGTAGCATGCTCTAAAAGCCCTTCTAATGCTTAGACACAATCATTGTGGGGTTATAGATGTCTTTCTAGTCTAGTGCAGAATATCCATATACTCTTATAGAACAAATAGAAAATAGTATGCTATATTTCTATATTTTAAGGATATACTTCACTGCTTTTCAGAGAATCCAGACATTTGCCCTGGATTAAAATGTGTTCCTTCAGTAAAACATTATAGGTGTAGACAGATGCCTTGATATGCTGGGTAGCATGCTCTAAAAGCCCTTCTAATGCTTAGACACAATCATTGTGGGGTTATAGATGTCTTTCTAGTCTAGTGCAGAATATCCATATACTCTTATAGAACAAATAGAAAATAGTATGCTAGTATGCTATATTTTAAGGTCATACTTCACTGCTTTTCAGAGAATCCAGACATTTGCCCTGGATTAAGATGATTGCCTTCAGTAAAACATTATAGAGGAAGAAGGTTATGGAGGTTAATATAAGACAATTGGTGAAAGGGCTACACTCTGTACTGTAGTTATGTGGTCAGTGATTGAATATTGGATTAGATGAAATAATGGACCAGATCCAGAGTTTGGAAAAGAAAACTTTCAGGGGAATGCAAAATACATTTGTACATGGTGAATATGTTACTTTTGCTTATTGCACATAGATACTGTGCAGCTTTATTTTTAAACTGTCTTTTAGATGTAGCCTAGGAAAATTCACATCTCTAATACTGATTTCAACAGATGAAATTTGTCCTTTTCCCCTCCAAATGTAGGATCAAGGAGTCACTATCTCATGTGAATTTAAGGTAGCCAAAGGTAAAGGTAGCCAAGCATAGGGAGAGGAATTAGAAGCAGAAAGAGAGAAATGGTAATGCCACAAGTCATTGGTACGCCCTCACCTGGAATACTGTGTTCAGTTCTGGAGGCCGTATCTCCAGAAGGACATAAATACATTAGAGACTGTGCAAAGAAAGGCAACTAAAATGGCACATGGCCTGTTAGAAAACATACCAAGAAAGGCTAGAGGAAGTAAATATGTATAGCTTGGAGCTTGGGATATGATAGTGCCTTCCAAATATATAAAGGGGTGTAACCAGGTACAGGAGGGTGCCATTTTTCAAAGAGGTATTAGAAGAGGACATGTATATAAACTGGACGATGATATTGTTTAGCGGGAATGTGGAAGAATGACATCACTGAACGAGTACTTGATAAGTGGAATAACCTTATATTGTGGTAGAGGCAATCAACGTAAAAAATGTTAATATGCTTGAGATAAAAGTAAGAATAAACTAAATATTAAACTAAATAATGGGTTAAATAGGGTCTAGGATCAGTATGTTAAAAAAAAATGGACACACTGGATAGGCAATGTGACATTATTTACCATTACATTTTATGTTTTTATGGTTTTGTCCAGGTGTAAGTTTCCACCTGTTTTCCTCTTATTTTTAAACTCCAGTCCAATGTTAGCAACAGTGATTATATAAGTACAGAAACACCCTTAAGATGGATACACACGGATGAAATCATACATTTCATGTGTACACACTTTACCAGCAGATCTGAGATCATCATCTCTCTTAAACATATGTTGAAACGATTGTGACGCCATACACACTGTACAGATATCTGCATACACACTACCCACATTTATCTGACACCGTACCATTGATGATTATGATTTTAGGAAGTTCATAAAACCAAATTCATAATTAAAACCTATTTTATCACAACAAATCCTGATCGTGGATGCACACACTCTAATATTGAACTAAATTGTTGTATATGGCATGATCAGATGTGTGTACCCCGCTTTACTCTTACAGAGATGAATTGTGCATGATTTATGTTTTAATGACCTAATGTATCACGTGTCCAGGATCCAGCAACCATGGCTAATAAAGGTCCGGCTTATGGTATGAGCCGAGATGTCCAGTCTCGCATAGAGAAGAAGTATGATGAGGAGCTGGAGGCCCGTCTGGTGCAATGGATAAAGCTGCAGTGTGGCGCTGATGTGGGAGAGCCACCTGAACAAGGAAGATATGGATTCCAGCAGTGGCTGAAGAATGGATTGGTGAGGACAGTGATTCAATCTGTTGTTAAAGGCATCAGTTCCCAAACTGTGCACTTGCTCCATGAGGAGATTGGAAAGAAAGATAAATATTATTTACTACCAATGTAGGTGTCAGGTGGAAATATGTTCAATGCTCCATGACTCAAAAAGGTTTGGGAACCATTGCTCCAAGGGAGGCAAAGCCCATGCCAGAGAATGTTACGAAGCAGGACTGTTACCACCACCAGGGTTAGGAAAAGTGGAGATTTTGCCCATAGCAGCCAATCAGATTCTAGCTCTCACTTTTCTATAACATGCTAGAGAATGTCAGCTAGAATCTGATTGGTTGTTATGGACAACATCTCCACTTTTCCAAACCTGCAGCTTAGTAAATCTGGCCTCAGGTCTAATATATCTATATGTTGTGCAAACTACAACCATGTGCTGCAATGCTTTGTTGTAGCAGAAAAAACTGTTTAGTATAGGAGATCACAGGCCTTCCCTCACTACTATGATCAGCAATATGGAGCCATGTAGAAATTCCAAATCCCAAAAAGGACTACATAAAGCTGGTTGTTCCTACAAAACCACAAAATATCCTTCAGATAAATAATTGTTTTATGCATTAAAAGGAAAATCACTGCTCAGAACTGTACATTACACTAATAATCATAGAAACAGCTACATATAATGAAGGGAATTTGCCATGGTTGCCTACTTTTGCAAATGAATATCAGGGAGATTATGAGAGCACTATCAAGGTGCTGCACCAAAGAGGTGTGTCCTGTACAGCCAAAGAGGTGTGTCCTGTGAATAGCTCCACCCATAGGTGTATCTAGCACTGCCAGGAAACTATTTTACAATAAAAATAACTATTTTACAATAAAAATGTCAGTATTTATTGATTATTAAATTGTCAGTGAATACTTTCATTACTATCTTTATAGAAAACCTAAAAGGGACGCTGCAGCTGATTAACAAGATTCTTGGCCTCCATGAAATTGGCCATCTCCATAGACCTCAATGGATGAAATTAGAATCAGGGAGTCAGGGAGATTACCCAATCTTCAGGGAGTCTCCCTGATATTCAGGGAGAGTTGGCAACTATGGAATTTGCATGTGTTAATTTGAATATTATATTATTGCATTCATTACGTCTATTATCACATGCAAAAGGCTAAAAAAAAGTGTATCGCTACTATCACCATTTGACTTTAATGTAAGGAGTGATAGAGTTATATATAAAAATGGCTCCTGTAATATAAATTCAAAACCATTAGATTGTTCTATAGAAGACTATCATAGAAAAACATTATCCTCCATAGAGTGTATGATCTGTGTCACACGATACTGAAATCTCAAGATGATTATTCTTTTTTTTCCAGGTCCTTTCTAAACTGATAAACAGTCTATACCCCAGGGGGTCACAGCCTGTGAAGATCCCAGACCCTCCTCCCAGCATGGTCTTCAAGCAGATGGAACAGGTAGCACAGTTTCTGAAGGCAGCTGAGACTTATGGAGTGGTGAAAACAGATATCTTCCAAACTGTAGATCTGTATGAAGGTAAAGTCTTTATGCCGCAGATATTATATTCATGCATGCACAGACGTTCTGGACTAATAGTAGCAATAATGGTACCTTATTAAAGAATGACAAATGTGCCAATAATATTAAAATATTGTCACACAACTGGACTGTTTTTTAAAGAAATCAAAATCATACAATCATATTGTCAGTGGCTAATGATAGCAAACTTTCACTCATGATCCTGTCAATTAAGAGCATCATTATTTAGCATGTCTGAAAATACAGTCTAATGGCCATCTGCATGTATGTATGTATGTTATTCAACTGTACAAAGAGGCTGCAATGCAGACACAGGTAGATCCACTTAGCACAGTGATCAAACACATGAACATAATCATACAGGCCTTTGTGCACACATTTATATTACTTGTGTGTGCTGTAATGCTACTTGGCTTATAAAGGCAGTGTCTAGTCTACCAAGTAATACATTTTTTGTTTAAGATGCAATCAAGTTCATTTGAGATATGATCAATTATCAGTCTACGGTGTCTAAGGTATTACAAGACAATTCTTACATAAAACACTGGCACTGGAAGTGTTAAAACATTGAGGACACAAGTGGTTTTGGTTCTGGACCAAAAGCCCATGTCCTACACCATTCAATAAGCCATAATCAGCTGATTGGTCCATTTTTGCATAGCATGGATCGTCTTTTTCTCTTGACTACTACTCTACAAGCTGGAGAGACGTCCGATTGTAGGTCTTTATGAGTATGTCCCAGTATATTACTATCACCATCCTTTGTCTGTGTATTGCTTACCTGTCTATACAACTCTCAAGGAACCTGTGGACATCATTGACTGTCTTCTTTGCAGGTAAGGACCTGGCTGCTGTGCAGAGGACAATAGTGGCTCTTGGTAGTATCGCAGTTACAAAAAATGATGGACAATACCAAGGAGACCCCTCCTGGTTCATGAAGTAAGTGAAAGAGACGATATTTCCAGGGAGTAATCTGAATGACATAGGGCTGGATCCAGACTTAAGAAGGAGCTTGAAATTAACAGAGGAAAGTTACTCCTGGGCTAAACCATGTTGATTGCAGGGGGAGTCATATTTCATCTGTTGCCAACAGTATTAGATCTAAGAAGTGATGTTTTCTATCCCAAGTCTAAATAACAGTGTAATAGTAAAGCTGGTCAGTATCTGTGTGCAGTAAGCAATTCAAAGATATATCCCTACATGCAAAGAATACAATTAACTTGACTCCCCCTGAAATCCACATGGTTTACCCCAGGAGTAACTTCCTCTCTTAATTTCAAGCTCTTTCTTAAGTCTGGATGCAGCCCATAGCCTCTAATTCAGTCACTGTCACTTACTAACCTTTAAATCTATTCCCTCAGGAAAGCCCAGGAACACAAGCGGGATTTCAGTGAAGACAAATTGAAGCAAGGAAAGAATGTGATTGGTTTGCAGATGGGTAGCAACCAGGGGGCCACCCAATCTGGCATGACAGGGTATGGCCGCCCCAGACAGATTATCAGTTAAACCGAAAGCAACAATGGTTAACCTCTTCACTGCTGGACCAGTCCCTGAGCAATACAGAGCAGTGAAAAGAAGACATACCATGCTTGTTAGCTGCATTTAAAGTCCCCACCATGTTCCCGTAAGGAGCTTCTACCTACAGAGTGCTCTTCTGTACAGTGCTGACATTGAGATTCTTTGTAACCTCCTGTCTAAAACCATTAGTAGTAAGTACTTGAAGAGATGTGTTAGATAACTTCATTATTTCTCTGTCTAAACTCTTTTCCCCCAAGGAGGGTGGATGTAAACACCTTTCCTATGACAAAGCGCAATACAAGGGTCTTGCCACCTTACTGATTACACAGCAGGGATGAACAACCTATTAAACATCAGTTGTTTCTGACGTAAACCCCTTGGAACGTTCAGCCAGCCATTGATCTATGTTTACTTGCTTTGCTTAATATTCCTGTAGCCGTTGATAGTCCAACACAGTGCTCCAGACAGATCTGCATGGTCTTCAGTATACCACAGCACCTTAGTAAGCCTTTTAACCCTACAGCAGTAAAGAGGTTAATCTACTAATCCACCAAGTCTTAAATAAGAAATCGTTATACTTCAGTGTTTAATAAAGATGATTTTTTTTAAACCTTACAATTTTTGGTCAAAATAAAACTGTTAAAACACAGTGCTCCAGACAGATCTGCATGGTCTTCAGTATACCACAGCACCTTAGTAAGCCTTTTAACCCTACAGCAGTAAAGAGGTTAATCTACTAATCCACCAAGTCTTAAATAAGAAATCGTTATACTTCAGTGTTTAATAAAGATGATTTTTTTTTAAACCTTACATTTTTGGTCAAAATAAAACTGTTTAAATCATTAAAAATATTGTTCATGTTTCCCCCCCCCCCACACACATCCTCACAAAAATACACCTATTATAACTTTAGCTCTGGAGAAGGTAAAGTATTGATGTCATAAAAATATTAAAGGCATTGGACTGGATTAGATTAGATAATATTTAATTTGGTTCTGTGATTATCGCAAGGAATCAGCTGTCACCTTATGGATTTGTGTGAATGTAAAATGGCAGCCTTTCAGAAGTTTGGAATGCCATTCACAAAAGTGGATGAAACGCCATTAATACAAAGAAATGAGGGCAAAAATTGGAATTTAGAATCTAGTCCATGATTAGTATTTGGGGAACGTTAGTAAATTAATATCATTACCCTCTTGTGTTTATTACATTGCTCAACAAGAATATTGGTTTATTTTTCTTTTGCGTGGTTCAATTACCAACATATAGTAATCCACATTATCTGCACCTATTTTCAGGGAGTAATCCAGATTAAGTCTGAGTGATTTGTTACAGGTCATAACACAGGAACAGAAAGAATAATTTATCACTGTACAAAATATTTTCACCACATTAAATAGAAAAGTTATCCATGTAAAACTTTTTATTGCTTTTAAAATAAAATTTACAACAATCTTCATCAAAACACCCCAAATTCCCTTTCATAGCTTAAACAAAAAAGTAATAAATAAATAAAAACCATTTCACCATTTGAAGCAGAGAAAGCAGATTACGTTCCATGATTTCTTTGAGTAACTCGAAAATGTCTTTTAGTTTCCTTATCCCTGTACAATACTTAATATAATCTACTGAAACCCTGTTCTTGTAGCAGATACGATCACAGTGAATGGAAAAACTACAGCATGTCTGTGGAAGTTCTACTAAAGCATGTTCTCTAAATCAGAGATTAAAAATGTATAAAATATTTTTTATTTTGTTTTAAATCGCCCCTTAAGCATTTATAATCGTTTTCCAAGAGTGCAAAATATTAATAAATAAATAGATCATATTCGTATAATTTATTTTGTAACACAGTAAGTTTATAATTAAAATTAAAACTATGATTTCTGAATTACTGTACCTGTCCCAGGTAATGAAGACAATATTTCATATAATTTATGCTTTTTTTGTTTTGCCTTCTGTTTTGTGTCATTTGGGTAATAGTTATTTCCACACTACTTTTTTTGTCCCTATAGCGGAGTGTGGCCACCAACTTTCAGTGAAATCAAATGACAGTTCCTTGGGGAAAATGTCTAGCTACAAGGTAGAAATCAAAGCCCAAAAGTGAATTTTCTTATATTTTTCCTAACCTTACCTGGTAGGGTAACCTCTGATCTCATGCGTTTTGTGATTGGTTGTGGCTTTGTGGTGCTGTGTTCCAAACAAGACTCAATATTGACTATGTTTCTCGCATTTTAAGTTGGCAACGTTCAAGTGAAAATATTTGAAGGAACAAATCGCATGATCGTCTCATTCCACACAGTAGGATGTCTTGATCTTTTGCAGCAGTATTAACACAGCTGTACAAGAAAAGGCTGTACACTGATATTTAGCAAAACCTCTCTACCAGCAGCATCGGTATAATAAAAAATATATATATACATAATACAAGAAAAGAAACAGAGCATATATTGTAATAGTTTACATTATGCTCCGGATTCACAGTCGCGTAGTTTTCCTCTTAAATACGTTGTTTTAAGAATTGAGCTACCTCACATGCATAGTAACTTATATACTCTATCTACGTAACATTTCTTCACGTAGAGTGCGTATGCGCTGTCTTTAGACCATGCTTACGCAATCTACGTAAAGAAATGGTATGTAAATAGCGTAGCTCAATTTTTAAAGCAACGTATGTAAAACGAGAACTGCGCAACTGTGAATCCGGACCCATATCTTTAGTGTACATTCTTGCCATATAGGAATGAGCTATAAATAAGACAACTCTTCAGGCCATTTTTGAAGGTTAATTCTCCTTAGTAGACACAGATTGTCAGGGGGAGACCGTTCTACCCTGTCTAAACACAACCAGTCATTTTACCGGTTCAAGAGGGTAATGACATGGCCGATCTACAATGCTGTATTGGTGTACACGCAAAGGTGAAACGCATAATCTTAGTTTAGGCGATTTTATGAACTTAAAAAAAATATATAAATGAAAACTTTTGCATCTTTTTGCTTACTAAACAGAAGTTTCCATTTCACATTATTTGTTCTGTGATCCACCCAGCAGCAATTTTGATAGACATACATTAATGGTCAAAGAGTTGTCATATAAAGAATCCTGTTCTTAAGCTGGTCATACACTGGAGCAATTAATGGCCCGATCAACCAATTATCGGGTGATCGGGCAAATAATCGTTCTAGTTAGTGGACAAGATCATTTTTTAGAACGCCAGATAAACGCACCAGAAACGCTCTGATACGGATATTTGGTCTAGCGCCCAATAATTGAAGGGAACCAATGATCTTCTAGAATGGCTCCCTTTTCTTTAAGTGCCTCCATTCCTCTTCTGCTAGGATTATCGGTCACAACAGGAGAGGTGTAAGGTGCTGATAATGGGAAATCGCCCCATTTATCGGGACACCCCCTGCTGGGATACATAATCGACCCAGTGTATGGCCAGTTTAACTAAGCTGTTTGCTTTCCCTGCTAAGCCCTCTGCAGTATAAAATATTGTCCACAAAACTCAAAATAGAGGCAACGTTTTGAAAAATGTGAAGGTAGGAAGCCTAGGAATGGTATTTAGGATAATTTGCTTATGACATCAGGGGCCAGATTTGCTAAGCTGTGAGTTTGGAAAAGTGGAGATGTTGGCCATGGCAACCAATCAGATTCCAGCTGACATTCAGTATGTAATGGGAAAGTGAGAGCTAGAATCTGATTGGTTGCCATGGGCAACATCTCCACTTTTCATTTCACGCAGCTTAGTAAATCTCGCTCCAGGTCTTTAAACTTTCCATAAAAATACAAGGGTATATTACCAAAAAGTCCCATTCATACATAAAAGTTTTGGAAATTTAAACTGCTTGAAAACTGTTATCACCCGTATTAAAGTAAATATAACCCGTATTGAATTCAAATTCTAAACACCCAAATCAAATATATATTTGTATACTGTACCAAACCGTCCAACGCCTGTAGACACCAGTTCTTTGAGACGAGGCTGCAATCTATATATGGGCATTAGAGAGGACAGCTGATTGGAGCATGTGCAGCAAGGAGGTCACCATATACTACATGGAAGCCCAGTGCTGCCTGCGCCTGGCCTTGTTACTTACAGAATGAGATTGAAGCGGTGGCAATATCAGACCGTACACAGGGGCTTTTCCAGTTTCACGAGCACTCATGGGGCCAGATTTACGAAGCTGCGGGTTTGGAAGAGGGGAGATGTTGCCTATGGCAACCAATCAGATTCTAGCTAAAATCTGATTGGTTGCATGGGCAACATCTCCACTTTTCCAAACCCGCAGCTTAGTAATTCTGGCCCATGGAGCGAGTGGAAGTACCTATGTGACACCTGCATTTTACTCCTAGAACTGAAAGCATCTCACACTTTGCCTTCACATGTGAAATGAAGAGCACCATGTGACTCCATCCATAATTATAAATAATAGCAGGAAATATTAAATTAAATTCTATTAAGGGCCTATTCCTATGTATCTTAGCTTCCATTCTGTGCCTTTTGCTGTCTTCTTCCTCAATTTTACTTTTCTGCATCTTCCTTTAAGTCAGGAGAGTTTGTATGAAGATCATGAGTGTCATGTCTTGTTCTGTCCACGTACAGCTGAAAGTCAGAGGCCACATTTTGCCTGTGTCCTGAAGGGCTTGTATTTGAGGAAGACTGATGCCTGTGTAATGTAGACTGCTCTGCATCTTCCTCCTCATCTAACACAGAGTCCTTTAACCCACAGAGAGGCAAGGCTTCTGTCTCACTGCCTGCTTCAAGTTGACGGGGGCTGGGAGTTCCTCGGGGGCGGGTCCAGATACATGGGCCTCCTTCACAGATTAGGCCCAGATCTTTAGTACTTGATATTCGTGAAAGGTAAAGCTCCATTGTGTAGTACAGGGACCAAAACACAGCAAAACAGCCCAAGAGCATGAGGGTCTGGAATATATAAATCAGATTGGTCAAAAAAAGGATAAATAAAATGTGACATAAAATAAGCTGATATAGGAAGGAAAGAAAGAAGAGAATTTAGCTTTAGTTATGCTTCTTATACTCTTTAGGCCTATTGACACAATATAGTACAAAACTGAATACAAACTAGAAATGCTGGAACAATAAATAAAAATTGAGGTTTCTAGAAATACATGTAAGGTCCCTGATAAGAGCAAAAGGTGGACTAACAGGGCTTTTCATCCAATAATATGATGTCTCTTACTCCAAATTGACTTCACAGTTAATCACATAGCCTAATGAGCTGTCGCGTGTATGGTTAACAAGATCTGAGGACACTGGCTACATCAGATCAAACAGAAAGCAGTACAATCTTCTGGGATATCCACAGCCACATTCTTACCCGCAGGGTGTTATTGGTGATAATATATCTCTCCTGCTCCGATATCTCCAGGCCAGGGGGACAGACAAGGGAGAAGTTATCATTCAGAAACTGACCACCCTGAGATAGTTCCACTAACCTAAAAAACAGAAACAAAGACTAAAGGTATTTTCCAGGCAGTCTAATCATCTACAAGTTTAATCAACTATCTATATCCCCATTTGGACCATTATGATTTTACCCATATATTAGGTGTGCTAAAATGGCAAAAAAAAATTATTAAGGATGAGACACAACCTGCAAATTCAACTACATGTGAAGATTAATAAAACACCATATAGAAATCAGTATCTATGAAGCTAGCCACACAGTCTGACATGTCCTGATGAACACACTGCCTGATAGTGAAGGCTATTTCCCCAATGACTGTGAGAAGCTAATAGGGAGAGGCCAGTGGATACTGGATTGCTCAGTTATTAGGTCGGTGCATTTTTATTCCATTTTGACTGCACTGCCATAAAGTGTTGTACTCTATATGAGCTGCAGGCTACCAGCGACCCACAGGGTGTTGTAAAACTACAAGCCCCAGCATGCATTCTGGGAATATGTCTATGCATGCTACTACAGGCTATGTGAGCTGATCAGACGTTAGTCTGATATTAGGCTGAGAGTCCCAATGATCGTACAATATGTGGCCAGCTTCATACATTTCACATGATTACTACACTTGCTTCCCTCTCTTTACCTTCTTCTTTCAGCCACATCCTCATGTGTCCAAGAAGAGCCATACAGTGTTAGCTGCCAGGACTGAAAAGTGCCTTTTTTGAGAGGCTCGTCCCCTGTTTGAGAATGAACATGTAGTGAGTGGAGACACTGACAGCAGCTTATCCTCTATTACAAGGCTACAGAGAGCCGCTTAGAAACCTTCCACGCTGGATTACACATTTTCTCCATCAGATGCTAGTGAAAAAAAAAATACAGACACCACGCAAGCAGTCTTCTTTATATAATGCAGGGTGGATGTGGAGAGGATTAAAGAGAAATAAGTGCTTTCGCATAGAGATGAATGATTCCTAGTGTGCAAATGTTTCTCCCATCTACAGGAATAAGAACAAGATACAGAGCAGGCAGAGGAACACTGCCCATGTGCTACCTTAGTACATGATCATGTGAGGTTATGTTATAGAAAAGATATGCCTACTGCAAACACACTGACCAGCCCTGCATAAATCAGCTGTGTCCTATCACTGGGCTGGATCCAGACTTAAGAAAGTGCGCGAAATTAGTTACTCCTGGACTAAACCATGTTGATTGCAGGGGAGACATATTTCATCTGTTGCAAACAGTATTAGAGTTGAGAGGTGATGTTTCCTATCCCAAGTCTTAATAACAGTGTGATAGTGAAGCTGGTCAGTGTCTGTGTGCAGTAAGCAATTCAAAGCTATATCCCTGCATGCAAAGAATACAATTAACTTGACTCCCCCTACAATCAACATGGTTTAGCCCAGGAGTAACTAATTTCAAGCACTTACTGAAGTCTGGATCCAGCCCACTGCCTGTATATGTACCATTTATATTGTAATGGTTTCTATACACACAGCATAAGTGAAAGCTTACCCACGTCGGTGATCAGGATTCTGTACATTCCTTCTGCGTTCTCTCCCCAGCAACGAACTGTGGAGAATGTCCAGTCAGAGAAGCCACTTGGGTCACTAATAATGAGAAGGGCACTTACATAACACTAGACTGCAATGGTCACAATATTCAGGATCTGGACTAGGAGATGATGGTCAAACACATGCATCACTCTGCCCATCGCAATGCAATGCAATGAAGACACGGCTACTCACTTGTCCATCTTCCGTGTGGCTCCAATGAGAGATGACATTCCACTGGGACAAAACAGTACTATCTGCAAGCTCCCCCGGTGTGGATGAGTAATAGTCACTGTAACGGCCACATGTTCCAAAGTCCTCATCCCAGAGAGCAGGAGGTCGGCAGAGGTTACTAGCAATAGATAAAATAAAACAAAGATTGAGGGCCAAAGAGGGCAAAAATAAGACAAAACAAAAACCACATCATAATTGTGACTCAAATGCAGATTACCACAACCAACTTTATTCAGATTTCCATCAAATGACACTCCTGACAGGGGGATTGGTTTGTGCACACAAGTGGGCGTGGCTTGCTGTAACAAAGTACAGTATAGTTGCTATAGTGGACACGGATGCAGAATTTTGGAAATGCTCCCATGTGAGGGGAGTGGTTAGCGGTACGATCGATCGAATACAGCGGTTTGGAAAAATCTGATCTTTAAATTCAGTCCTGTAACCTGACAAAGAGAACACTTATAGTAATAAAGATGCAATACACACAGAAAAAAGCTGAATGAAATGGTAAGAGGCAGGAAAAGATGGCAGCCAGGACTGGCATTTTGCAGGACGGAGAACACTGTACACAGAAGACATTTGGTGAGGACAGCCTTCAGCAGAGTTATTCTCCATTGCAAATTACCATATACGGAGCTAACCTGGAGAGGAAGATTTCCAGCTCTGGTCCAATCATACGTGTGAGGAAAAAGGAATAAATAAAGCTGATTAGCGTGTTTATACAGTGCTAAAACGGCCGATAATGTGTGTATAGTGTGGAAGAAGGCAGCAGAAAGGTATCATTTGGGACCATCCTTGGGGTAGACAGAGATTACAGAATGGAGAATTTAGAGGCTAATAGAGCTTTAAAGATTGGTCTGATGGTGAAAGAGGAATAACTGAAGTCAAGACAAAAGAATGGAACACAAAGGATTGGATGCACATTATGCTGGCTACACGCTGCAGAGATAATCAGACCAATCAGAAGATGAGCAGAAGATCAGTGGGTTTACCGCTCTAGTGTGTGGGCAAGATGGAGTTTCATAGTGCCGATAAACTAGGCCCAAGTCTTATTGTCCAGTCGTTCAGTATTCCAGACTTATTGCAGCTACAAAGTAACAAGGTAATTGCATAATAACAGTAACAGAGGGGTTATATTTCTTAGTCTCATTCCTCTGAAATTGTGAACACAGGAGGATTAATAAGAACAAGTGATGGATTCCGCAGCACCTGTTACTGTTTCTGTTGAGACACTGCCAGTAAATTCTTCTCCCTTTGCCTGTGTTACCTGCACACGTCCATTCTGACCTCATTCACAATTATTCCTTTCCTTACTCTCCCTTAGCCCCTCTTCAGATCACATCCAGCCTCCC
>WWET01001379.1:73925-110499 GCA_011038615.1 Limnodynastes dumerilii | reverse complement strand
CAAATACACAGCTTGAGGTGCATTCTGGAATTTTCCCCCTTCTGATTTCTCCGCTCTGTGCCCCTTTAATCTTCCTTTCGCGCCTCTCACCTCCATATTGTCAAACCATATGGTTTACTTTACAATTCACTGATCGCATGTTTATTATGATCATTATAATTATTATGCATATCCATAACCACTCCTCATATTTATTAACATATTTTGGAAATGATCTTTGATTCATTCAATCCCCAGCATATTTGATTAAATATCCCCCCTCTATACTTTCTACCCCTATGATAATTACAGCCTGCCTATATTTTACATGTGTTACAGAGCCTCTATATGGCAGCCAAAACCCAATAATTAATGTAGCCCAGCCATAAACCCCTCCCCCCAAACATATACTTACACACACTGTTTATACTGTAACATATGACATAATCTGGTCTGCAGCTGAACTGACGTCATTTGACGTTATTTCATTGACTACATTTGATTATAACCTACTTGAAGTCCCTTTACTTGTCCACAGTGAGTGATCCTGACCACAGATATGTACATTAGGTACAATACAAGTGTTTTATTGTGTATGGCATGTTTCAGCACTTCACTTCCCTCCTACATGGTTCTTTTATATTGTTTTATATAGAAAAAAATAACAACGTTCTCCCTGTTACAAAAATTTGTAGTTTCCTCTGATAATGTTAAGGAAAGATGATCTTGTGAAAAGCAATATTTTTTACAGAACTTTCTGGAGGACACCAAATACATTTATTGCGACTGGGATCTGGTTCCTAAGGATTGAGGCTTAAATATGCCAGATTTACGGAAGTTATGCAGAGTATTGACCCTGCCTCACAGCTGGAGGTAATCATCAAACGGCATTGACAGAGTACAACATATTAATGTAAGACATGGTGGATATCTGGACTTAAGTTACAGAGTTTGTGTGTTCATATATTACCTTTTGAACCGTGGTTTTATAGTATCTAAAGTTTGTATGTGTTTATATGGAATGGTTTATGTAGTATTATTTATTTTTAAAGGTAAAATAAGAGAGCTGTAAACTCCAAAACGGCCACAGCTTTAAGAATGGGGAGACGAAGCAGAATCCTTTAAATATATGAAGGGGTTTAGGAGGGTGGCAGAAGAGAAATAAAACTGATCTTGCCAAAAAACTGTCTCACTGAAAGGGTAGCAAATGGGTTTAAAAGCCTCCCCTCAGAGGGGAGCAATTTAAACATGCTCGGGATAAACATAAGGATATTTTAATGCCTATTTGGGCAGAGCAGCCCAAATAAATGGGGGACAATTACTGATAGTGCAAGTCACAAGCTCCCCCTAGGGTGTGAAATATGTAAGTGTCACATAAAGTAATGCACTGAGCAACAGTGTGTGTGAGTGTGTGTACACGTGTGTGTGTATGTGTGTGTGTGTGTGTGTGTGTGTCTGCTACTGGAGAAATAATACTGGCAGGTTGTAGGTTTATGGAATGGTTCCAACACACGGGAAAGGTTATACTGTTCACAGGACTTATCTTCTCCCCCTCCTGTACCACGTGTACATTTTCATCTGTAGCCTCTACCTGGTCTGGTTCCTTGCAAGGAAATGTTGCTACTGTGTAAACTGTATTGTGTTGTGTTGTTTACTGTTTGCAGCCTTAAATTAAATTAGAAAACAACCAAACGATGAAAAAAAAAAAACTAATGTGAAAAATACCGAGACTCACAGGACAAACGCCTCAGCTTATTACGTAGCTATAAACTCACCATTCCAGCTTAATTCCAGCTTGTTTGGGATGTTCTTGTTCTCTTTTAACACTGGACTGGAATATGAGGCTAAATAGGGAACAGACTCCCAAACCTGCCAGTAAGAAAAGAAAACACACATGTACATTATGCAATGGCCCAATGAAAGCCTTGGATGAGTCAAAGGGCCAGAGAAACCTGCCTAATATACTACGATAAATGGGCTGTCTGGATTATGGCATGGAGGATAATGTAAGATACTGAGATGTACAATGATTGACCAATGGTCCCAGGCTATTGGATCATCCTCTCTCATAGTGCAATAGTACAGGGAAAAGGATACCGAGCCCAGCACAAGCAAAATCACCTTAGCAGCATTAGTGAGACGCCAGGCGTTCAATAGACCAAAACCATGCTGATGACTGTGACTGAAGCCAGCTCCATTTGTTTCCCAGGCGGCCTGATGGTCTTCATACTGGAGAGAGAAAGAAAGACACTATTTACAGAGGTAAAGACCAGCAGAATGGTTCCTCAGATCTAACAGGCTTCAGGGGGTCACAAGTGGGAGACTGTTACAGAGGAGATGATTATGAGCCAGAGCCAGACACCGGCGCAATCAGACAGTAAACAGATTCTAGATGGGTGATATTTTTGGTAAGCCTATCATGCTACTTCTAGCTCTATGGATCTCCTTAGTACACGGGTTGTTGCGTAACATACTACTAATAATAAGTGAGTGAGAAGAGACATTCCTGTTGTTGCTGTACCTTTGTGGCTGTAAATACGATGATGTGCTGAACATCCCGCCAAGTCAGACAAGGCCGGGCCTGCAGCATCAGAGCTATCATTCCGGCAGCGATGGGAGCAGCCGCAGAGGTTCCTGTATGGCCTTCTGTACATCCAGTGCCCTTCTGCAGATCCCAATCTGAAGTCACCTGTGAATATAGGTTCCAGTCCTGCTTATTTTTCTCTAAAATTCTCTATTTGTGCTCTGAATATTATTCTTTTCATGACAATTTCTTCCTCCATCTTCCCAATCAGAACCAAGCTTTGGGTCAATGGAAGTGAAAGCTAATTTGTACAGCTTGGCCCCACGGAATCAGCACCATGAAGCACCTGGGGACTGTCTTACTAGTGGGATGGCTAATGAATAAGGCTGTGGGCTGTATAACACACTAGTCAGGCAGTTATGGCATTGTAGGCTTTAATGCAAAACATGCTCTGGAAATGTACAATCAGCTACCAGGATAATGTTAACTATCTAGGTGGCAAGACCCTTAAAAGAGCATGTTATTCAAGCATGTATGGAAAATCCACTTTAGACGTTAGTGTACATTATTTACATAGATATATATTTATTCTTCCATGTCACAGTCCAAGCTATGGAAACTGGTGTTTTGTTATGGCTACAGTTATATCTGCAGTTTTACAATTTACAAAAAATAGCAGAGTAAAAGCACAGTCACAGCGATGATATTTGAACAAAATAATTAGCAAATAATTATTTAGCAAATAAGATGCAGAAGTCATCATCAATGGGCCTGGTGTTATTTTTCTAGCCTCCCCACTGAAGCCTATTACTGGCATGCAATACAAGAGTCCAGTCACAAGGCTATTAAGAGCTACAAACATATGGAAAGTCACAAGGCTGAAAAGGTACACACTCCGATGGCCCTTAATATATGACAAACAATAGCTCTGTCAAACCAGGCAAATGGCAAATCAAAGATGATTAGATTCTGCAAAAAAGATTATTTGTACAGGACATGATCTTCACCTAGTTTCAGCCAGTAGATGTGTTGGTATTAAACACGGGATTATTTAGATTATTTTCGCTAGGACGGCGGGTGTAAGCGTAAGATCGTCTGAAAAGCCGATCTGCGCATGTGCCGGGCAGATGTTGCCCGGCGTCGCTACAGCAACGCCCGATCGTGGTCCGTAGCAGCGCCGTTGACACGCTGGAGGGGACGTCCCCCAGCGTCCCTACGTTCAGGTTAGTGTAGGTGGGCGGGGGGAGCTAGTTAAATGAGGGTGGGAGGCCAGGCTAAGCGGCCATACGCTCCTGTGCGAGCCTATGGCCCCTTCCTTACGCCGGCTAAAGTTAGGGTAGCCTTCACCCGGCGTAAGGAAGGGGCAATACGCCCGCACAGGGGGAGTGTCGGTGAAAGTGAACGCCGATACGCTGCGCTTTAGTAAGCACAGCGCATCGGCGTAGGTCTGGATCAGGCCCTTAGTGTGTAGCCAGAAAGGAATGTTCTTCAGAAAAGAAAGAGGGTAGATAATAGTGGCTAATGGTACCGGCCAACACATTCTGTCAATTGTAGATGCTTAGGACTTCTGCCAGAACTTACTTACTAGAAAGGCAGCATGGTTGCTCAAGCGGTTAGCACTTCTGCCCCACATCTCTAAAGTCACGACATTGATTTCCGACAGGGCCTTATCTCTATGGAGTTCCTATGTCTCCCTTTGTCTACATGGGTATCCTCTGGTTGCTCCAGTTTCCTCTAACACTCCAAAAATATGCTAATAGGTTAACGGACTGCTGACTAAAGCTGTGTCGGTCTAAGGGTTAGGGAATTTAGACTGTAAGCGCCAATGGGGACAGGGACTGATTGCTTAAAAATTGTAATATTATGGCGCTATATAAAAACCTACTGCTAAATAGTAAAACTATTAAGGATCCTGGTCCTTGGGCCAAGTTTGATTTAAAGTTAACAGCTTTAACCTTTTTCTTTCAAGTTGCATTTAATTATTTGCACAGTTCCTCAATAGTTGTCATTAGAGATATGATGCTCCAGGATCCTGCTGGTTAAGGGTATCCATCACAGTCAGAAAGGAAAGTTCAAACTGTGGCTTCAGTTACATTCTCTCCCATTATAGCAGCATAAGCTGCCATAAAGCCCTATGAGAGAGAGAGGAGTGACAGGGGACGTGCACTCCTATCTCTCTTGGACGGAGAGACCCCGGCACGTACGGAAAGTGTGCAGGGGTCTGGATCCAGCCCCATGACTTTTATCAGAAGAGAGAAGCACAACTTGATGAAAGAATATAGGAGACTAGAGAAAGAGGCAGATAAAGCGATGGACTCTGAGCATTGGAAAACACTGAGACACCTGCAGATTTGCTATTCAGTAGTAAAGATGATAAGCTGGTGCAGCAATAGCTCTGGAGACTGCTCAGTAACAACTCCATGAAGCAGCACGTGGCTGCAGTAAATCTTAAGGAGCTATATCTCTACTTACAATGCTCCTCATTTGCCTGTCTCCGCTGCTGAAGGTCACCGCTAGCATTGATGCACATTCTTCCGCATAGAAAGGCATTTTACCTGCCTCATTAACAGCACCTGCAACCAAAATATTTCAAGTATAAATTAAGGGGATGTTTACTGTTACATTTCTGATGGCAGTTCAGAAATCCTTAGTACACATTCAGGCCGCCCAGAAGAAAAGAGAAGGTACAGATATTTTCCCAATGTATTTATGGGGACAAGGGACCAGATTCTAACGGCCGCTTATGCTCTTATTTCTATGCATTTGGTTTGCTTTTGCTTTCTGCACAGGTGCTCAGCACTCCATCACTGCACAATTTACATAGCTCCCCCTTGCATAGAGTGGGATTGATTTCCACATCTCACACTCTCCTGCCTGTGGTGCAAGTAGGAGTGACTTTGCATTATAAATGTACAGTACAAAGCTCTGTGTACAGATCCAGACATCCGAACCACCGTCACTTTACTTCTGCAGGAGTTAGAAAAGTGAAGGTAGGCTATCAGACGCCTGTTGATGTAAGGGGATTGGTTAGCAAAGAGATTGCAAACATTTATATATATCGTGGCCCAGATGATTCCTACACATCTGTTACTTGCAGACGGGAAGTTAGGATCTGCTCAAGGTCTCCAGCAAGGCTAAGGTTGTGCTGAATTCATGTCCTTATTGGATAGATAAAAAAAACTGTCCGCTGTAACCTCTTTATCCCCAAAAAACGATGTACTGGATCCTAAGATCCAAACACAGTGAAGAGTCCAAAAGCGGATCCCTGCCATGTGGACACCTCCATGTTAGTGCTTCATCTCTCCAATGGACTTCTGACAGCAGGACCCTACTCTAAAACATCCAATCCATTCGCACTTAAAATGTCGACGGATTGGACATCTGGATTGGTTGTTCTATGAATCCTCGCCTAGACTATACATAGCAGGTAAAAGAAGCGCCATCACAGGTGATTAGCTGATTCATGGCTTCTGTATAGCACTGTCCTGTGTAGCAGCAGAAGTTCAAATGATCCCTTATGCCTCTGAAGCAGCACAAGGTAGCAATGATAAGGGCAGTCGGGGTTAGAGGGCTGAAGCTTTGCTTAGGTTGAGCAGAGAACAAGCATCTGCCCTGTGTATGATTACTGGCATTTGCTGAATACAGTTTGGATGTAGCATCAGATTCTAGTTATCTTACAACTATAGAATGTTGTGTATTGTTACCAGCAATAAACAGTATGTGGGAGACAGCAAATGTTGGCCAAATGTTTAAGCTAAACAGAGCCTATAAGCACACAGAACTGACGCGGCGGCCATTTTATGCTGCAGTATATGTGATTGACAGCCTTCTTATTTACTATAAACTGTACAACTTAGAAACGTATAAATAACAAATACAATTACCTATAGTTACAGTGTAGATTGAGTTGGCATAACCATCATAATTACAGTTATCGTAGTACCGGCCACCGTTACCACTGGCAACCACAAAAATACTCCCAAAACCTTTTCTGCCAGCTATAACACCGTGTTGAAGTGCAGCCTAAACAGCAAGAAGAAGAGAGTTAATATGAATCAGTGTAAGTGCATGGAGCAAAAATGACAGAAGGACATAAATACATTAGAGAATGTACAAAGGGCAACTAAAATGACACGGCATACAAATAAAGACTAAAAGAACTAAACATGTATAGCTTTGAGCAGAGAAGGGACAGGAAGGATATCATAGCAGCTTTCAAGTATATTAAGAGATATAACCAGGTATAGGAGGAGCGGTGTATTAGAACATGAGGGGATAGATTTATTAAACTGCACAAAAGGAAAAATGGAGATTCATTAATTAAATTCTGGCTGACATTCTCTAGTCAATCAGATTTCAGTGGTTGCTACAGGCAACATCTCCACTTTTGCTTTTCCACAGTTTAGTGTCTAGCCTCAGGTCATGCAAATAAACCAGAGAGTTGGGCAGAAAAATTACTTTACTGAAGGGTAGCGAACAAGTGGTATCGTCACCCAGGTGGCATTGGCTAACACAGTAGAACCTTTTAAACATGCTTGGTATAAATATAAAGATAACCTAAATTTTAAAACTAAATTAAGGGTCAAAAAGGGTTTAAGGTCAACAACTGTGCAGGCAGGATGGTCAAAGTGGCATTTATCTGCCGACACTACATTCAAATAATTCCTTTCTGGACAACTAGATTGACTTAGTACCTTTCCAAGCTGATGTGGTCCATCAACTGTCTTTCCATCATCATCGGGACCCCAGCTAGAGAGAAGCGGTACAGTCACTAATAGCCAAAAACGTTCCATCTGTTATTTCCCTCATAACTGGTTTTACTGATAACGGACCGGATTCAGATTTAAGAAGCTTTTCCGTGCGTTCGTAATAAATCAGTACGTTAATATAAAATAAGTACGTGTTGCAAAAGTAACGAATTTCGAAACACTTCCGTGTTGTGAAAGCAACCTTATCGCTAGCGCACGTATATGTGACGGAAGTGAAACGTTCACAAACACAACCGCACGTCTACTGCATCACCGCGCCCATATTTTGCTATTTACATTCCGACCGACGCCTACTTAATAATAATCCGTCCGACCTTTTATGTTCGCACGCATTTTTTGTCGTACGGAATTTACTTACGCATCATTCCAATTACGCTTCGTACCTCCACGGTCTGCACATGCGCCCTAAATAGAAATCACCCCACTTACGCATTTTGCGTGCGTAAATTACCAGACGTTCTTAATTCTGAATACGGTCCAGTATTATAAAAGAGATGTAAATAAGGAGAAAGTGACACAAACACCTGATTTTCAATAGTGGTGCATGAGACAGGTAACTGACAAATCCATGACACGGAATATGAGATTGCACATTCTGTTAATCTTTGTAGCGTGCACTTTGAATCTTGGTAACCTTTGACACTCGCATAGTTGTATCATGCTCAGGTGCAGATTTCTTTCCACTGGCAATCAATCATCAGCTGATCACGTTTAAAGACTGCTTAGACAATCATTTTGTATGAGTGCCCTTTATAAATATCGGCTTGCTTCTTAGGTGTGAATCTTTAGGTAAGGACCTACTGCACCTGCATTATAGGTCCTTTATGCAATCTACGTACCAGTTCGGGTTTAGGTAAAAAAAAAAGAGGCGGTGTAATGAAACCTTTTATGGTAAAAGTGGGAGGGGGGAGGTATTTAGATGATCCGGAGAGGGCGGGGGAGGCGGGTAGCGGCAATGTCTGTGCGGACATTGGGCCGGATCCAGAACTACGGCCGTCATTCAATGAACAATAGCTACTGCGCATGCGTAGTAGCTTTTGTATATAATCTGCGTATCGTTTTGATACGTAGATTGCGTATATGCGGTCTAAAAGACCGAAACGATACGCAGATTACGTACAAAGGCTACTACGCATGCGCGGTAGCTATTGTTCATTGAATTGCGGCCGTCTGTGGAAGACGCCCTTAGTTCTGGATCCGGGCCATTGCATGGATAGTTAAGGTAGACCTATGACACTCTTAAGTGCAATAAGGTACCTAAAAAGGGGGGCAGGACGGGTGAGTTAGGGGCGGGTCTGTCCTCATATCACTCACAACGGGTCTGTGAATCCGATCCTATATGTGTAAAACAAACAACCAAACACCTGCAGCTGTAGATATCATTGATCTGATAGTGTTTGTTGAATGCAATCGCCTCCATGCTGTCTGTCAGAGGTCCATCGAGAACTCGAATCCCTGAAAAAGAAAAATGCAAACAATTGATGAAACACCAATAACTGAGCAGTGGAATAGAGATGGAGAATCATTGATATGAATTATGCCTTGTGGAGGTGGAAGGTATATGAGATGCTTAGCAATAAGTGGTCTGGCCACACACCTGCAATCCTGCTCCCATATGCCACTCCAACGGCACAGAAGCTGTTGTTGGGCACTGCGGCAATCTCACCAGCGCAGCGTGTCCCATGGTGGTTATCACTATACCCATCGGGATGTGGCATGGGGTCTGGGTCGTTGGAGTTTAGATCATAGCTGCCTTCAGGGCTCTGGAGGGGAGAAAGTTTACCTTTATATGCCTCCTTTCCTGGGTTATATACTAGTAAATCATTCATACTTGCCCAATCACAGACTTAAGGTTCTGTGCAGTGTATCACCATTACCCTCTCCCCTCCCCCGTGCAATGTAAATGCTCACATAATTTGGTTGAATGTCCTGATTGGTGTGCTGGATGCCGTCATCCACAACCACCACAGTGACCCCCTGTCCAGTCACATTTCTCTCCCACACGCCGGTTACATTAATATCCATTCCGGGGCTACGGAAATTGTGCTGCAGAAGAAACAATAACTGGTCAGTAGGACAATCACATGACAGTTACATGATATCAAGAGCATGCAAGCAGTTAGTTATGTCAAGATCAAGGATCAGGGAGGATCACATAGAACACAAGCAAAACAGTATAGCGGGAGAAAGGCAGACAGAAAACCAATAGCGCGATGGAGACGACAATAGTCAGCATCGCGCTGCTGTAACTTTGTAAACACTGCTGAAAACGTCTGAGCTCTAATATACCCCACATGTATTATACTCTGAAACCGTAATATACCCCACATATATTACACTCTGCCACCCTAATATACCCCACATATATTATACTCTGCCACCCTAATATATCCCACATATATTATACTCTGCCACCCTAATATACCCCACATATATTATACTCTGCCACCCTAATATACCTCACATATATTATACTCTGCCACCCTAATATACCTCACATATATTATACTCTGCCACCCTAATATACCCCACATATATTATACTCTGCCACCCTAATATACCCCACATATATTATACTCTGCCACCCTAATATACCCCACATATATTATACTCTGCCACCCTAATATACCCCACATATATTATACTCTGCCACCCTAATATACCCCACATATATTATACTCTGCCACCCTAATATACCCCACATATATTATACTCTGCCACCCTAATATACCCCACATATATTATACTCTGCCACCCTAATATACCCCACATATATTATACTCTGCCACCCTAATATACCCCACATATATTATACTCTGCCACCCTAATATACCCCACATATATTATACTCTGCCACCCTAATATACCCCACATATATTATACTCTGCCACCCTAATATACCCCACATATATTATACTCTGCCACCCTAATATACCCCACATATATTATACTCTGCCACCCTAATATACCCCACATATATTATACTCTGCCACCCTAATATACCCCACATATATTATACTCTGCCACCCTAATATACCCCACATATATTATACTCTGCCACCCTAATATACCCCACATATATTATACTCTGCCACCCTAATATACCCCACATATATTATACTCTGCCACCCTAATATACCCCACATATATTATACTCTGCCACCCTAATATACCCCACATATATTATACTCTGCCACCCTAATATACCCCACATATATTATACTCTGCCACCCTAATATACCCCACATATATTATACTCTGCCACCCTAATATACCCCACATATATTATACTCTGCCACCCTAATATACCCCACATATATTATACTCTGCCACCCTAATATACCCCACATATATTATACTCTGCCACCCTAATATACCCCACATATATTATACTCTGCCACCCTAATATACCCCACATATATTATACTCTGCCACCCTAATATACCCCACATATATTATACTCTGCCACCCTAATATACCCCACATATATTATACTCTGCCACCCTAATATACCCCACATATATTATACTCTGCCACCCTAATATACCCCACATATATTATACTCTGCCACCCTAATATACCCCACATATATTATACTCTGCCACCCTAATATACCCCACATATATTATACTCTGCCACCCTAATATACCCCACATATATTATACTCTGCCACCCTAATATACCCCACATATATTATACTCTGCCACCCTAATATACCCCACATATATTATACTCTGCCACCCTAATATACCCCACATATATTATACTCTGCCACCCTAATATACCCCACATATATTATACTCTGCCACCCTAATATACCCCACATATATTATACTCTGCCACCCTAATATACCCCACATATATTATACTCTGCCACCCTAATATACCCCACATATATTATACTCTGCCACCCTAATATACCCCACATATATTATACTCTGCCACCCTAATATACCCCACATATATTATACTCTGCCACCCTAATATACCCCACATATATTATACTCTGCCACCCTAATGCCAGGGGGAGGCAGCGATGTAACGCTGAGCGTTAGTACGCTCAGCGCTACATCGTACCTCTGGATCAGGCCCAAAGAGTCAGCTTGAAAGAAGAAGATGTGCTGCTCAGGACTCTATGAGGATCACACCTGACACCCATCCAAGTTCTTAGCCATAGAATAAGTACAAAAACTAAAATTCCTGCTCAGCTATAAGGGAATTGCTAAACAGAACTAGAAATCCTAAAAGACCTTAACTAAAGCCTATAATAGACAACTAGAGAGCACTAACAGACCCAGCGCCAGCATCCGCCACTCCAGCAAGGAAAGGGTCACAATTGATACAGCTGGTTAGTGCTAAGTTACATAGTTGATGAGGTTGAATAAAGACACCAGTCCATCAAGTTCAACCTATTTTGGATCTCCTGCGATCCCTATCTTTATATTTGAAGTTAATCCATATGAAGCAACCTCCAAACTGTTGCAATCAGGAAAAATAAATAAATAAAAATCCCTGCTAACCCAAGATGGCCGTCCTATTTCTCCCTGGCTCCACTACTGTCCTTCATTTAAATTAGCGGTCCTGGTAACCCTGCTAAAAATGTATCTAATCCTTTCTTACACATATCATGTGAATCTTCCATCACAACCTTTGCTGGCAGTGACTCCACATCCTGACTGCCCTTACTGTGAAGAATCCTTTCCTTTGCTGGTTATGAAACTTCCTTTCCTCTAACCTTAGTGGGTGCCCCCGTGTCCTGTGCACAGTCCTTGGGGTAAAAAGTTCCCAGGAAAGTTCTCTGTATTGGCCCTTGAAATTTCTCTGCATTGACCCAGACCACGGAACATGTGGCTTGTAATAATCTTTCATTAATCTTTTATTACACAATGTAAAATATACCCACCCCCCAGAGATTGATTGTTTTGAACAGAACGCTAATAGAAATTGCTTTTAATTACTGTGGTGGTTTTATTTTACACTGTAAAATAAAAGTTTATTAAAAGTTTGTTACAAGCTACACGTTCCGATATGTTTAGCCTGTTTAAACTTTAGTACTGACCAGTTCAGTGTCTACATAGGTTCCCAAGCAAAATGAGCAGAACCATTCAGCACATGCCCAGGACACAGATTAACAAGGACTCAGATTTCACCGACCTAAAAAATCCCTGCACCGACATTGTCTCTCCTTGTGATTGTTTACAAACTCTAATCACAGTTGGATCACTACTGTTTTCTCTTTGTTACATGTATGTTTGAGTGAATTGGGACATTGGCAAAAAACAATGTCCAGCACCTATAATATAGTAAGTTCAGAGCACTAGCTTTCATTCTATTATACACATATAGGCAAGGATTTATAGCGGAAACATTGTTAGAACGTTCACAAATAACCTTCCCCTCTGTTTTCTGACCCTTACTTGAATTCCACAGGTCATTGCCCTCTGCCTTGCTAGGGTCAGAGTGATAAACCAACACCCTTAAAATGTAAATATGCCTTATGGCGACCAGTCTCATTCCCTGCTGGGGCATCACCCCATGTTACTGTCACTAGAGCCAATAGGCCTGATCCAGACCTACGCGTTAAGATGCCAGCCAGCAGCGTAAGATCGGCTTAAAAGACGATCTGCGCATGCGCCGGGCAGATGTTGCCCGGAGTAGCTACGGCAACGCCCGATCGTAGATCGGACATCCGTAGCAGCGCCGTAGTAACGCTGGAGGGGGTGTCCCCCAGCGTTACTACGTTCAAGTGAGTGCAGGTGGGCGGGGGGAAGTAGTGTAATGAGGGAGGGGTTTGCGGCCAAACGCTCCTGTGCGAGCGTATTTTCCCTTGCTTAGGCCAGCTAAAGTTAGGGTAGCCTTCAGCCGATGTAAGCAAGGGAAAATACGCTCGCACAGGGGGAGTGTCGGGGAGAGTGCATGCTGATATGCTGTGCTTTACTAAGCACAGCGCATCGGCGTAGGTCTGGATCAGGCCCAATGTAACAACTGAAGTTGAATGGCACTGGCCTTAAGAAGACAATGGAGGGAGTACATTGAGCTGTGCTGTGGTGTACATATCATTATATCTTCCGCATGGAGATCTAATAATCAGATCTACGCTTCTCTATATCAACTGATGTCCCAGGGAAAACCCTCATAATTTAGGTCAGGAGAGCAATAGGTGCACCTATAAGTGGATTATAAATATACTGTATGCCTTGGGAACAGCATGCAGATGTGTGTATGTGGTGTACATGAAACCCAGACAGCATGGGTTAGATTTCTAGAGCCCAAAGAGGAAGAGGGAAAAGAATAATACTCATACTCATGCTTGCAGATGGACAGAGTCTCACCAAATGCCATTGCTGTGGGTATTTGGGGTCATTAAATTGCAAGCTTCTTTTTGATCTCTTCAGTAGTTTTTGTTCTGAGAACCATCTCACGCTGTCATGTTGTGTGAAACAGTCATGGGTTTTCTTCCGCACATCCTCTGGATACTGTCCACCGCCCATGTATGCAAACAAATAATGGTCTCTCAGCTCGCCTATAACACCTCGGTTCTCCAGCCCTGCAGAGCGAGAAACTTCTTCGGCAAGAGCATCCAACTCCTCCCTCCGTCCAGAGCCCTGAGGTAAGTCCAGACGGACAGCCCAGGTCAGCTCTTCCCTTGAACCATCAGTGTTGTCGTGAGAGTTGGCAGCTCGTGTCGGGGGTGACAGTAAAAAGGCCCAAGGGAAAAAGACATAAAGGCACAAACGGGTAATGGAGAACTGATACATTGTGATGGCCCATTACACAGAAGGCAACCCGCCGTGGGCATTGGGACCTAGGGGAAAAAATACAGTATTATTAATATGTGACTGTGTAAGGCGTCAAACTCCTATGTAGTCATTAACCAATAATGCAATCTAATAGTCACTGTATTTTATAGTTTGTATGAAAAAAACTATGGTTTAAATTGCAGATATATAAAACATGAATTTTTAATCCAGTTCACATAAACATGTAGGCAACCAGACAGTTTAAATTGGAGCTGCCCGGGATCATATGACCAATAACTAATAGCCAAGATATATTTATTATTTATTTATTAACAGGTTATTATATAGTGCCAGCAGATTACGTAGGTGGGCCCTATTAAAAGACCACGCCAACCCCTACGATATTTCAATTTACCAATCATTGCCTTTACCTGTAAGAGCATACATAACAAAATATGTTGGCAATTATGTCATTTACAGTTGAGATTAAAAAAAAGATGAATTAATTGTAGTTAATGGCTATAATCTTCTGTAGTAAGGATCCTCCCAATTCCTTATACCCACACTTCCAAAACCCCACTGGACTGTTTACATCTGCCCTTCAAAACAACACAAGATGTGGCTGGTTAGTTGTTTGAGGTTAATTGGGAAGATAACTTTTATTGGGGGAAAAAAAAAACAGTAGGTAGTAGTCATCTCATTAGGATACACAAAGGGGCAAATAATGAGGTTTACAGTCACTGCATAAACCTGCAGACCCCGAATTTACAAGTTGATTATAGAGTCTAGGACAGAAGCACCTGGGAGGAAGCACAGTCAGGGAGTAACTGGTTTCCATGAGGATTTCTCTACACACACTGCCCCCAGCCAGGAGAGAGCTACAGGCCTTTATACACCCAATACCATATCACACCCAGGACATGACAGCACACAATATGCATAGGAATATTAGCAGAAAGGCGAGCACTGCACTGTACATACTTGCTCCTTCCTGCTCCCCTCTTCCGTGTTCAGCAACGCCAGTGACAAGCACGACACTTCCGGGGCGGGGCCTGGTGGAACGCACAGACCGGAAGAGGAAGCGCAGGCTGCATGAGTGTGGTAGGTATGGTGCTATCTGCCTGTTGTGTAAACTTTATTTAGCCTTTATTTATTTATATTTTATTTTATCAGGGCATTGTGAGACTAGAGACAATAGTGGGGTGTAGGGACTAAAGCAGAGGTGTTGCGTTTTATGGGGAAAGTATGGAGGTTGTCATTGTCACTAGCAGGTTCAGGGTGTTGGTGTAAGGGTGATAAGCTGTAGCATGTATGCACTGCTCATCTGAGCACAAGTGCCTTGATAAGTCTAGGTACTGATACAAAGTCTTGTCACATACCTCCAACCTGTTTATAAATAAGAAGTTTCTACTGATGATGAGAGGAATTCGGTTGGTTCAACTAAGTAGAATTAGCATTTATCTATTACAACAGATTTTATTGACTTTCTAGGTTTCAGTATTTGGGCCCGATTCAATTGATTGCGAGGGGCTTTACCCACAAATTTACATTACAGATTTTAGCTTGCATTGCATAGATGTCTGTATTACAATCAAATTTTTGCACCTCTCGCTTATTTTTGTCTTTGCGGTCAATTGAATCTGGCCCTTTACATCTTTTCTCTCGGTGATGTGTTACTTCAGCATTTATATCTTAATGTTACATAAAGCTCCTTAGTGTGATCATAATTTTCTTTATAACATCAATACTGCCATAATACATACCCTCAAATCAGATTTTTATCCAAACCCCAGTTAAATGAGTACCTATTATAAGTACATCCCATCCAGAGATGGAAATGTCTGAGCATTGGTTAAAACACATGTGGTTTGAGCAGCGGATTTGCACATCCGCTGCACAAAAACTCTGGAGCAGGTTCCTTGTCTTTAAAGAATACCCCCATCCACTATCATTTATCATTTTTTATGTTTGTTACTGGCTGTGATTCTGTACCATTAGCTACTATTGTCTCACCTTTTGATTGTATGCTTTACCCATACTAACTTCTGCACTGTTTTCTGTCAACCTTGTTCTATCCTGCGTTGCAGTTTTGTGGCTGCCACAAAAAACAGCATACGTCGTTATGATTATAGTGCTCTGTCCCTTTCGAGTTCCGAAAGGTTTATGCAATAGGGTTTGGAGATTGGAACGTCTGTGTGTGCATATGATGTGTTAGGGACCTTAGTATGTAGCTCACATGGGACAGGGACTGATGTGAATGGGAAATATTCTCTGTAAAGCGCTGTGTAATCTGATAGCACTATATAAAACTTGTTAATAAATAATAATAATAAGAAGAAGAAGTTGAAGAAAGACAGGTGACTTATATATGCATTCACCATGTGTATGAGACACACATGGAGGGTGGGCATAGCAATGCAGATAATACAGTCCTTCATGCGGTAGGCCCATATGTGCAAGAGCAGGGCTGCGAGTGCGCACTCCCCTCAAATGTACGGATTGTAGGATACTAAATTCCATGCGTTAGCCTCCCTTGTAGAGGCTAATGTACAGAATTTGAACTTAAGTCTGAATTCAGTCCATAATGGCTAAATATTAACTGTGTAGTTTATACATGTAATCTGTTCATTGTTGTGGCTTGTGTAACTGGATGTGCAGTGACACAATCATATAGTCATGATGACAACACGTCTTTGGAAAACAGGTTGCCATTGCACATAGGATGGAGGAAACCGGAGACAAGCAGTCTGCAGAAACTGCACCCACAGACACTGAAGACTTGGCAGAAAAACATGTTGTATCTGACATGGAGAAAGGTCCTGGCAAAGCATACAGTGATTCCCTTAAGGGGAATGAAACTGGACTCCTAATGAGGTGCATTGCTGTGCAGGTAGGTGATTATATTCAGGTCTGGAGTTGTGCCTATTTATCAGATAATGTTATTTTTCACAAAAGTAGATTTTTTTTATTATGTTTTAACTAGAAATGCTGGTATCTTGTGCAGGAAAAAAAGATTACACCCTCAAAGCTAATATATCATTTTGCTTTAATTCACATAAAACCCAAAGAAGCACCAGCAAATAGTCCTATAATAATGTAAACGATATAGACCGTTTTGTGGTACGTCTAGTGCTGATAGAAGGTGCAAACGTAAGTCATCATTATACATAAAGACGAGCAAAGGATTAGTCACAGATGCACTATGTGAGAATCCGATAAAACAGAGCTTTTAATGAATCACAGTCATTTCACGGCATTAGACCGAATTGATCAGCCCTATTTATTTATTTTTCTATTTAAATGGTTTCTATTGAAAGTTTTACAGTCAGCAATGCAGATAACATTGTATGTGCAAAATACAGAATTTAACATAATCCATACAAAGCAATGGGAACAGTTTGTCTTATTTCACACATCAACTTTGTCTGTTTACATAAACAATAATGAATTGAAAAGAGAAGAAAAGCCAGCCATTTAGGACTAAACTTACAAACATGGAGCTAGTGACACAATTAATCAACCAAAGGGGTCATCAGATGAGAAGTCTCCATAATAATCAGAATCCAGCCAGTCATCCCATATCCCGTTCAACTTGTGAGTGCTGCTCCTGCTCGTGTAGATACATTTCTCGTGACACAATGAAGTGTTTATCACCCGTAACCAGTCACTAAGTATTGGAGGGGTGGGGGTACACCAGGACCTGGCTATGCATACTTTGGCCCACATACATAAGAATTGAACATATTTTTGTTTATTTTGATTAAAATGATCCTCAAGATCTATACCAAATATACACCATTTGGGATCACGACCAGCCCTATTGTTAACATAATAATCCACAATCAATGACTAAGCAATACTAAAGTACTAAAGAATATTATTACCTCCTTACCTCAAACGGTTATTTTGGTTTTTGGACCAATCCACAAAATATTATACTGCTTTCAAAACAAAAATCAACAATAAAATAAAGATAACAATATAACATGTGATGTATGTGTACTTCATCTTAGTAAAAGAAAAACACATTTAAAAATAATAAAGATAAACATTTCAGTTGTAAAGTTTATTTGTCAAATATGGGATTATATATGAACAAATATATTTAAAGATTAAGGGCCAGATTTAATAAGCTTCGGGTTTGGAAAAGAGGAGATGTTGCCCATAGCAACCAATCAGATTCTAGCTCTCACTTTCATATTACATACTAAAGAATGTCAGCTAGAATCTGATTGGTTGCTATGGGCAGCATCTCCACTTTTCCAAACCCACAGTTTAGTAAATCTGGCCCTAAGTTTTTTTTTTTCTCCTTCTCCATAGACAGATATTGGGAAGAATGATGCAGAAACTATCACAGATGGGAACACAGAGCAAATATTGGTGAGTGTGTAATATTTGTCTGTGGTAGCTTGTAAGATATGTTTATGTGCTTCTCCTGTGCTTTTGCAATGTTTCTTTGTTATTACTTTCAGAAGGAGCTTGTTGTCCACAGGGAGCATCTGAAAGACACTTACCAAGAGGTGCTGGACAGACAGACCCAAGCAGAGAAACAGCTGCAGGTCCAAATAAAACAACTTCGACAGCAGAAAGAAGAGGAGATTCAGAAACACAAGGTAGGAAATAAAGGTGGACCTTTCTACTCATATTATAAGGAAACCAGACTTTATTACAATCTACTATTTATATCAGATATCAGATGCAATAAATACTGTATTATTAAGTTGAACACATAAGGGTGACAAATGCTTAAGAGCTGTGTATTGCTTTTATATGGAAACAGAACAAAACCAAGATTGTTATATATAACAATAACTGTTCACAGCTCAGGTCAGTATCCCACTAGGAGGCAGAATAAAGACTCCGTCCTGGTTCTTTTCTTCTCTTAAAGCTTGGTACACACTTATCCAGTTGGCATCTAATCTCTGACTATCCTGTTGGCCTGACATTAGATAAGTGTTGCGTTCACACAACCAATCGAAACATTCAATCCTGGTTGTCTGGTCATAAAACGTGATTAAAAATCAGGTAACCTTACCAATTTTCTAACGTGTATGCTCTCAGGCCTGCTCCATCCAATTCCCCTGATTCAGACTTCATACAGCACCGCTGTTGTGAGTGACAGACGGTCTAGTGGGAAAGCTGGATGGGCTCTTATCTGCCGTCACTTTCTTTTGTGTATGTTTTGGAAAGATTGGACAGGATTCTTTCAGCATGGTTTTAGCAGTGATCCAAGGTGTGCTGTAAAATTGAGTGTGTATCAAGGATTGGGTGTTGTATCTGTGAAGTTGGTCTGCTGTAGAATTGTGTAAACAACAAACAAGTCTAGTTGGGGGTTGGATCTGAAGACGAGGGTGTACCCAGCTTTACAGTTAAGGTAAGGGGGGTCTCTGTTGCTGTAATACTGGTAAGTAAACTTTGGCTTCAAAGTTGTCAATCCAAGGTGTCCAGGTTCTAGTAAAGCTGTCAGGAGTGTTTGGAAGTGTAGCTGTGATGTATTCCATATGATAGATAGTCCAGATATTGCTATTATCTCAATTAAAGATAACATTTTCTTTGTTTATTTGAGGTATCCTTGTGGCCTAGAGCTACAGTTGCAGAGACATCTCTTGTGTTCATTTGATTAACTATTTCATGCCTTTGAAGGGAAATCTGAAGTCTATTCAAGACTTCACAAGTAAAAAAGAAGAAACTAAGAAGAGAATGGAAAAGGATCGCAAGGAGCAGTGCCACAAAGAGCAGGACCTGAAGAATGAGCTGGTGAAGTTGCAGACGAAGAGTGAAAGGTATTATATTGTGTATTAATGTGGGAGTAACAGGAGACTTAAACGTAAATGCTAACCCGCAGCCTCCTGGGAGAAATGTCATTAGAGAAAGAGATTCTATATAGGAAGGGGAAATGGGAGAAATCCATACGAGCAATTTAAAGACCTGGCAAGGGCACCACAATGAGGCTCGCCTCAGAGCGAGGGAAATAAGTAATGGGGCTTGTTTCCAAGGATTTATAGCTTACACATTTTAGCAATTTTCATATACGCTTTGGACCAGAACCTAAGTTATGATCTGCGCTTATTTCCTGAGCCCTGTTTTGGTTTCTGCGCATACTCACACATCCATTCTACCTGATTGGAACTCATTGTGACCTATCCAGGCTACAAAGAAATGGCACTTCTGATAGAGTTGCAGTCACAGCTGGGCCTGCCTTGGTAATACAATATAGGTTTAGGTGTTGTGCTGTGCTGTGTTTCCAGCTATATGTCTTTATTGAAGACATGTACTGCATAGTAGGTGCGCCCTTGTTCTATGAAATGGTCCAGACTTTTGACCTGCCGCCATTTTACGATCACAGTTGTAGGAAATCTTAAGGCAGGCCCTGACTATCGTAGGCCGGTTGGCGTGAAGGGAGTTTAGTGTTGCGGTCAGTCAGATGCTTGGATACTGTGGCGATTGTGGATCTGTACAAAACCAGGGTCCAATCATATTTGAGTCGGGTAAGATCTGAACAGCATTCTTAGCCAATTGAAGTTGTGACTTGTGCAAACATAATTTTTCTACATCCGTTTCATTAAGGTTTTGTTGTGTTGCAGCCTTCAGCGGGAGCACAAAGAACTTGAAAATAAGATTGAGGCTCTTCTTGCTGAGCAGGCCACAGAGAGGTGCGACCTTACATTCCTTTGTGCTGTGCAGAATATGTATTACCATTACCCGTCACCCAATCCTCTCCTATTTACCTCAAATGATTACTTCCTCCCACTCCAGCTTTCAAGTCTTTGCCCGTGCTGCTCCTTTCCTCTAGAACTCTCTCCCTCTCTCCACCGGGTTACTAACTTGAAACGGATTCTCAAGACCCACATCTTTATCAAAGCCTTTCAGCGCAACTCCTAATCCTATTTACCCCATGCTCCTGTGTCTCCCCTGTATGTTCACCTCTTCCCTTTAGACTAAACTCTTACAAGCAGAGCCTCAGGTGCTTTTCCTTCCCTTCCATTTTCTACTCTTTAATTATTCCCGTCCTACAGAAATTTTCATTTAGTTTTCTTGTTGTTTCCATCTTAATTTCTTCCCCCCAATCGCCATGTTATTGATATGTGACTTGTGTTTGCCAGGGATGAGTGGAATGCTGAGCTGGCCTCACTGAAGATGAATGACACTGAGGTGACACAAAGTGCGTTGGAGGAGCTTGAACGAGCAAAGGCAACCGAGGTAGTTACCAGCGCAATCTGAAATTCAGAAATCTCCTATCACTTTCCACTGGATGTACCAATGGGAACGCTTTTTAGGTGTTTCAGCTGCCTATGCAATTTGCTGAAGTCGTCTTCTAATGCATAATATTTCAAAGAAAAGGATCCTAAAATAATGTTGAAATAGATGAACTCCTTTTAGTGGACCTTGTGTTGTTATTCAAATAGAAGTAACTGCACAAATCTGCCTCTGAGGGGGGCAAATATTGCAATCTGACTTTGCTTGTTGCCCACAATGCTAAACAGCTTTATTTTTACCCTCTAATTTAGAGTTGACCTGTAGAATCACCTCTCATCTCATTCTCCTTGTTAAATTGTCTTCCCCTGCAGTTCAGCGGGAAGGTGTGCATTTGCTCCTGTTTTGCTGTTACACCTAATTCTGAATCAGCCACTTTATGCATGTTTCACGCTTTTTACAGTCGTGGAATCTGGTTTACATGTTTTATATAATCTTTACCTATTTATTTCTAATGCTGAGGATTTGGGAAAGGTTATAATGAATGTTCAGTGTGATTGGATTTGTTTCTACATTCCCATCAATACTAAATAAAGTGTAATGTTAAATATACTGAAAATAATAAATATAATGGTATTAGCATGTACAGCAATGGACATGTTGAAGGTATTGGTCCGGACTCACAGTCACGTATTTTTCATCTTACGAACGTTGGTTTAAGAATTGAGCTACTACACATGCGTGGCAGCTTATTTCCCCTATCTACGTACCATTTTTGAACTGACGCAATCTACGTACAGATGTGGTACGTAGATAGCGTGAATAAGCTACCACGCATGCGTAGTAGCTCAATTCTTAAAATAACGTACGCAAGACGAAAACTTTGTGACTGTGAGTCTGGACCAATGCAAATATTTCTGTTTAATCTGAAGTATCCTTAAGTTCCACCTTTGCTGTATTTTTTAATAGGTCATAGTGAGAATACGCTGGTTTTTATTTGCCATGTTTTTTGTTTTTTTTTAAAGATTTTTTTTATATTCTATTTTAGATTTTATTCTACCTAGACATTGGTCCTGATTTATATATTTCCCCCTGGGGTGTAACCTTGGAGGGAGGGGTGGCAAGGAGTGCGGCTGTTATGGAGCCCAGAGCAAAGGAGGACCTGTGGCAGCCACTCCCCCTGCACTGTAAGCAGCTACTATCAAGCAGTGGTCCTGCCCACTCCCACCTGGCCCATCTAGTCCCACCCATGCATACTCAGGCCCCGCCTCCTTACTATGAGGCCCAAGTATGTCCCCTTCTGCCTCTGATTTCCCCTGATGTATTGCTGGATATGAAATGGTAAACAGGCAGTTACCGTGCATAGGTTAGACGATAGTAAGCTGGTCACTGTGAATGTGCCATAGCATTTCATTTACATTACAGATCCTGTCCTTGGAAAGCCGACGAGATCTGTTATTTATATCACTGGATGAGGCTGAAAAAGAGGCTGAAGTGACCCTGTCATATCTCCGGTAAGTGACTGATGTTATACAGCAAGCATGCAGAATGTGTCTTGGAAACAGTGACTTGACTATATGCTTGTTTCCCCATTTTAAATTTGCCTCGTCTGCAGTTCAGCAGCTTCCGTGTGAACGGAGAAAGACGGCAATGGTGGGGCGTGTACTCATGGTGGGAGGGGGGAGATATGCTAATTGTGCAGTAATGCTTGGTGAAGCCCGTACATGTGATCTTCATTTTGCGCACTGGTCTATTTTTTCATGAGTCAGGGCATAAATGTCGGTGTCAGTCTCCGGTCTGATTTTCGGCTGCCTCTCTAAAAATACTAGTGGAAAATGTTTATGAATGAACAGGTTTGCATGCTGTTCTCATACTTGCCCATGTAGTCATCGGAAATCGCCACCACAGGCCAGCTCCCGACCGGAGGTACTTGGATCAGGGAATTTTAGGGTTAGGCTCCTGGTAGTAGAGTTTTAAGGTTAGGCTGCAGGCAGGGTTAGAGTAATGTTAGGTAAGGATTAGGAAGAGGGTTGGGGTTCGATTCATTCTCACTACCTGTTCATCCTGGGGAATATCAATTGCTTGCCTCACCTCTGTGTCTGTGTACAATTAAAACTTCTGTACTCTGTGAGGTACAATAATAATACAGGGGCCATTGGGTCACCACTTTAATGACGCCTGACGTCCTTCTAATTGACAGTCAGACTTGCATTGATTGTACTATGTGTCTCTTGAACTGTGCAGTTTTTGATATCACTGAGTTAGAACCCACAATCCTGTGCATCATTTGATGAGAGATTCTACACTCTAAAAGAAGGTTTTGCATATTTCAAATTGTAAAACAATTGCATATGACAAAACACTAGAAACTACAATCACAAACTTTCCTCCTTGTGGTCTAGTAGTCATTATTTCCAGTGATTAAAGGTAACCAAGCAATGTAACAAAGCAATGAGAAAGGCAAGTCAGATGCTTGGTTGCATAGGGAGAGGTATTAGTAGCAGAAAGAGAGAAGTAGTGATGCCCCTTTATAGATCATTGGTACGCCCTCACCTAGAATACTGTGTTCAGTTCTGGAGGCCATATCTCCAGAAAGACATAAATACATTAGAGACTGTGCAAAGAAGAGCAACTAAAATGGTCCATGGCCTTTGTAACAAATCATACCAAGAAAGGCTAGAGGAACTAAACATGTATAGCTTGGAGCAGAGAAGGGGGGACATGATAGCAGCTTTCAAATACATCAAGGGTTGTGAACGGCTAGAGGAGGGGGCATTTTTTAAAGGAAGAGGTGTAATAGAACACGAGGACATGAATATAAACTGGAGGGTGGTAGATTCAGTGGAAATGTGCGAAAAAATGACTTCACTGAAAGGGTGATAGATAAGTGGAATAGCCTCCCATCTGAGGAAGTTGAGGCTAACACAGTAGAACAGTGTAAACATGCTTGAGAGAAATCCTAATTCTAACTAAATTAAGGGTAAATAGGACTAGGGTTAGTAGTTTTAATTAACAACTGGGCAGACTGGATGGGCCATGTGGCTCCTATCTGCCGTCACTTTCTATGTTTCTATGCTCGATGAGGCAGAAGCAATCTATTTCCCAGGCACTTCGGAAATGCCTGTGAGAGAACGGCCTTTTCGAAAAAGGACCGTTCAAAAGAGAGACCCACACCCCATAAATGTTAAGGTAGAGTTCTGGTGGCTGAAGTCCTGTGCTTGCGAGGGATTTCCTCAAATTGTAGCATTTTATTAGTATAAGTATTAAAATAAAAACATGTATATTTAAGCATCAAACCCGCAAAATAATTCAATAGCACATAGGTATTTGGAATAAATGTTGATTAGATACAAAAAGGCATTTAGAAATACTGTAGATCTGCCATTTAAAGTAAAGTTTGATTTTTATTTTATTTTCCAACATGGATTTTGAAAGTTCCTTATATCCTAACTCCTGTTGCTTCATTCTGTAAGCTTAGTAGAGGTATTCTCGTTCAAGCGTTCATTGTTTTTTTTATTTTTAATAAATTCTGTCAAAACTTTCAGCTTTATTTATAATTCATCAGGGTTGCTCCAGCCAACTTGGAGTGGATTCAGCTGAAACAGAGGTGGGAGGCCAGGCTGGCTGGGATCCTGCAGCTAAAAGCAAACCTCCGGGTAAGTGAGCACTCAGGTCACCCAGCAACGTATTGTTAAGTGGGCTGATCCCTAACGACATTTTCACCTGCAAAATAGGCGCAAGTGTGGACCTGAGCAATGTGAGGGGAGGCAAACGTAAACAGTGAATACAATTAGAATGGAGGGGTGAAGTGTCTTAGCTCAACTCAATAATGTGACAGATTTATCATTAAGTTTTGCAGAATGTGAGACCTTTGGGAAAAACTTAAGTGTTTTGCCTGCATGCAAAGAATTCAAATTAATTAGTTCCCCTTGCATTGTAACGTGACTGAGTTGAGCTGTACACTTGCACCTGTTTTGTCCTTACTTCCAAACTCTGGATCATCCCCAAGACGTGAGCAGTACCGTCATTAGAGTGTTTGAACTGGGGCTCCCACCCTGGACTCTTCATCCTGTAGGATCCCGCTGTCTGCCTCCCTTACTCCCGCCAGCTTTAGATACAGAGCCACAGTCCATTTGCTGTTGGGCATTAGCATGCCGCTGCTCTCTGTATGATGCATTCGGGAGTAGTAGTGGCGGGGGGTTGGCCAAAACTGCTGCTATCTGTCCCAGTCCAGTTCCAGGAAGCCAGCATCATGATGTAGTCGGTCTAGTGTATGGTGTCAAACTCCCACCCTTCAAAATGGTAAGTATAGATCACATGACCTTATCCCAACATCGTTGCTTCACACAGTGCTGGACAGCACACACTGGTAATATGTATCGTGTGATGTGTGCAATATTCCTAAAGCCTCCAGCGTGTACCCTCTTTATGACAGTCATGACTCACAGCTGTAAGTGACAGCCTTATTGTGTTGCTCCTTGTGGGAAGCTGAGACACAACTCCCCGGAGTCATGGGGCCGGATCCAGACTTAAGTAAGTGCTTGAAATGAGTTACTCCTGGGCTAAACCGTGTTGATTGCAGGGGAGTCATATTTCATCTGTTGCAAACAGTATTAGAGTTGAGAGGTGATGTTTCCTATCCCAAGTCTAAATAACAGTGTAATAGTAAAGCTGGTCAGTATCTGTGTGCAGTAAGCAATTCAAAGATATATCCCTGTATGCAAAGAATACAATTAACTTGACTCCCCCTGTAATCAACATGGTTTATCCCAGGAGTAACTAATTTCAAGCACTTACTGAAGTCTGGATCCAGCCCATGGTCTGCAAGCCTAAGAACAGCTCTGGAGATCAGTAACATGATAACAGACACCAACAGGCTATATTGTTTAATGGCAAACACATAAAGGGGATTGTTGCAGAGCAAATGGCTGCAGTAAGTGTAATCTACTGGTTTACTTTTACAGGATCAGATTGAGGCTCAAATTAAACAGGTCAAAAATGGGACCAAGTTGAGTAACCTTCCATCAATAATGGCTCCAAATCTTATTCCCCCTCCTTCTGACGTAAGTGCTGTTATTGTTGCTATTAATAATATATTGTTATTGTTTAAAACTTCTCATTGTAAATGTGAAAACCTTATTACTTGTCCTGCAAATCTTGGTACTGTAAGTAGTGATGCGGCTGCTACACAGGCCTGGAGGTTTGGAGGTAGCCACACCCCTGTGTTTTCTAGCCACACCCCTTGCTGTATTGTATTTGTGCTATCTGAGGTCCCTTACACTCGGCGCTGATAAATGCCTAGCTCCACCTCTAGGGGCAGTGTTGTCCTTTTCCATTTGTTAATCTAAAGTATAATCGTTTTTGCATTGTGTGTGATTTGTGGAAGTCTTCTAGATGTTCTAGAAATCTGCTAATCCAAGGAATCCAGCTTCGCTTGTATATTATCCTCTTTCCTTTCGTGAATCGGGTATTTGCACTTTTTTTGCTTGTGTTTATATATACACGTCCATTAAGCATTTGGTCACACCTATTACACCTGTTTATGTAACGTGTTCTCATTGCATTTTCTATTTACAGCCCAACCTCATGTTGCAGAAAATTGCATTGGCGCCCATACTTGGCCAGTCAACCACATTAAATGCCCCAGTGCCGCTCAAAGACTTTGTACCACAGCCATCTCTGAGCACAACTTCCTTCCCACACCAGGCGTTTGCGCCTGGAGCATTCCCTGGCACTTTGCCCCCTGCTCCAAGAGCTCTTGGTGCATCCCTACATCAAGGTAATAGTGATGCTCCATGTCCACCAAGTACAGACAAATTAAGCAAAATTCTGGAAAAGCTGCAAGCCAGGTTCCCACAATGCAACAAGTGAGTATATTACATCCGTGGTCAGGTGACTTCACCACGATGCTTTGTCTTTCACATTGTCAACAACCCTGGATTTCATCTGCTGTGCACCAGGGGTTACATTTTGCACCCATAGTAATATTCACGCTTTTGATTATTGCATTTCAGCGTCTCACCACTTTTTACTTTCCTGCAGTCAGTATGTTGCACTTATCTTCTCTGGCTGTTCTGTTCTTTCACAGGGGACACTTAACTGACACACTGCTGCAGATTAAGATGAAGCGGGGAACTCTGTCTGGCCTCAAAGTGGAAGAACTGTGCCAGCTCGTCGCCACCCAGATTCAAGAACGATGCCTTCTGCAGGAAGCCTCGATTCCAGTGGGCAAAGTGACGCAGGTGATTGTATGAAAATGGAAGCAACAGAACGGGCATAGGCACTCCAAATGTGAAACTACAACTCCCAGAACACTAGCATCATAGGTATAACTAATACACAGGATAGCAGATTGGTACTGGAGTTTCGCAGGTTGCCTATGCCTGATCTATAGTGTGTTTTTAAATTGAGAGACATCTCCGTTTAGAATTTCCTATATAGCATTTCAGAGCTAGTTTCCCAGCTCATCCACTGGTCTGTTACAAAAACAGATAGAACAATCCTTTTATTGTCACAAATGCTACGTAAGCCACAGGACACGGCTGTTTAGCCGGTAACTACCCTCTTTTTGGGGTAAATACTGACCTACGGGCTTGTTAAGTTTCATTGCGTAGCGTATTTTGTAGGCACTCCCCTCGCTCGTACGTACTTTGGTCATTTTACGCTTCCAAAACCCTACCGTAACTTTTTAAAGTGTAAGTACTGACGTATGTAATGGATTTTTGTGTTACAGCCTAATCCGGCCCATACTGTCCAATTTAAATGCCTCCAAAGCGTAATTACGGGTGTGGTATTGATGCCCCCGCCCCTTCCTTTGTAGTTACCCTGATGGTACGTACGTTAGGAGTTACGTGGCGTAACATCTGCGCAGTAAATATAAATGGGTGAAATGACGCCATCGGCTAGCGTGCTTAGCTCGGGATCTGGCCTTTTATCTGTAATTAGAATGACGGGTTTGTTATTGGCAGATAGCAATGTGCTGGGCTCATTCTCTTTCCCGTATGACTTTTTTTGATAGGGTTGTTATTATTTAGAAAGATCCGTCTACCTGTCTCTTACGTTTTCTTTTCACAGCCCATTGGCCATGGGAGACCCCAATATCAAAATACACAAAGATCCTCTCCATTCCTGCCTTCTGCTCAGGGGGCTTACTCAGGCCGACCCCAGGTATGGTTTGTGCAGTGATCTTGAATCGCAGATATATATGGAAAGCGTGTCTGCAATATCCTGGAAGCTACTTATTTCCTTTATTTTTTATCAGCTGTGCCTTAGCTGTCAGAAGATTGTACAGCCCCTCGATCTACAGCCTATGTCATGCAATCATGTCATGCACAGAGAGGTAAGAGCCATAGATATAAAGAGGTTTTCTTTTTTTCTCTACTTAACATAGCCCCTGGCTGCCGGATGGAAGTCCATGGGGATGGTGAGAACGTAAATTCATTTATGTCTGGATAGTGCAGCCCGGATCCCTCCAAATATTTCATTGCTGAATTAGTTGTCGTCACCATATTTTGCTCCTTTCCGCTCTCTATATTGCCTGTGAAAGGTAATAATACTACTAGACTTCATCAAGAGATATCAATTCAATGTTCTTTGTAATTTTAGACAATCGTAATGTCTTTTAAATTCTATTAAACAGCTGTTTTAACAGCAAGGGGTAGTCCTAAAAATGGGATAGTGCTCTCGATGTAGTGCCTGTAAATTGTGCATTAATGATCGTACATGAAGTTCAACAAAATTTGGATGTTATTCCATCCAAACGGTAACCGCTTGTACCTGTGCTGTGTGTCTAATCCTAATCTGGTCACAACCCGTTCAGCAGCACCTGAATGTATTAGACACTGACTGATTGCATCCCTCGGGCGTTTATAGGGTCCTTATTGTAACGGTCTCGTGCTTCACCTGCAAGTGGGCTTTTGTAATGTTACATCTAAGGTTGTGGGGTGGCTGTAATAAGCGTGTACTACTGGAGCTCTGTGAATTATAGGATGGATGCACACTTCAGCATGTTGTGCTTATGGAGCTGTGATTGTTTGTTGGGTTGGGGGCTGCTATTGCAGGTCCGCTGCATCTAGACATTAAAAGGCGGTGATTTGGAAGTCTGTGCGTTGGCGCATCTATGCTGTACATTGTAGTTCCACTTGCAGTCACAACCCGCCCCCCTGTTGCTAGCATGCGCAATCCTAACACCCCTTAATCATTCGAGGGTTCATGAATAAGATTGTACAGTGTGATCTGTTTCTTGTGCAGAGTCTGAGAGAACTCTTTTTATTTTTTCCCCACCAGTGTTTCAAATTTTGGGCAGTAACCAATCAAGACAATTCCTGCCCCTTCTGCCCAAACCAGAGATAACCTAACGGGACTGCAAAGGACATTAGGGCCCAACACAGTATTACAGTCACAGTTCTACACAGTTCTATTCTTTCCATACGCCTTTCCAATAAACATTGTTCCATACTCTTTTATTTGGTTGAGTCTTTTGTAAGCATTGATTTCCCTTTAAAGAAATGCATAGGGTATATAGTGATACAATATGGTATGGGCAGCAGCACACAGCTCTACACTACAATATGCAGTGTTGAGCAAATAACCGGTAAGTTAATAAATATATGGTTAGGGAAACTGCACACAGCACTACACCAAAATGTGGTAAAAATATATGCAACTGACTGAGTTATATATGATCACTGTATCCAAAAAAGAGAAAAAAATTCTTGATGATATGATATATCTTTTCTTAATATTTCTTGAAATTCAGGTCAATCTCTATGATTGATCCATTTATCCCACAATACTGGCTCTTAGAATATCAACCCTAACCTCCCCCCTTTCAACCACCCACTATTTCCCTATCCTTATCTGTATACCTATACTCACTATACAGCCATGCATACAACACCTCTTATCTCCCCTTCATTATAAACACACCTATCGTTACTATTCTTATTATATACACTCATACTCTCTATAACACTCCTTTACATAGCACCCATCTGTCTCATTATATACAACCTTATCTACACTGTATTCCTGATATTCTTCTCTGTTATAAAAGCAAATGGAGCAACATATGCCCACAGTAAATAAAGAGAAAACCAGGCCCACACTCCATTAAAATAAGCATGCATCAAATACAAAGAATTCAATAGTTAAAAGTGTATTTATTGGGACAAATAGTAAAATCAGGTACTTTAAATATTCCTTATGGAACGTTTGTTAACATTCTTTAATCGTTCTAGTATCTTCAATTTGAAAGTCATAAGCAGAGAAGAGTTTTATTAGAATATTAGAGTATTCTTCGTGGAACGTTGTTCCTTTTCATACTCTTATGTCTGACCGGTAATAATAATGGTAATAGAAATAGAATAGTCTCCACATGCCACTGTATTAAGCTTTTGGTATGTGGCATTAGGCAATATAGTCCACATAAGTTCAAAAATGAACATACAGATGTGTTAATGGTAGTCTGTGGTTCAAAGTCGTGGCATAAGCAATCGATATCCCAGCCAGTGAGCGAATGGCCCTTTCGAAATAGGGCCCACACTCCCTGATCAGTATATTAGTGTAGTTTTCTAACTCTTTGTTACATATACCCACTGTAGCATTTAGTATGCTCCCAAAATGGCGTATTACGGGGGCATATGTAGCTTTATTAATAAAAGATTCTATATGCCCCATATTAGCTATTATAAGGGCATAGTAATCCCTAATATGGGACATTTAGAGCGTTGTTATTATTATTATTATGGCTTTATATGCTGCTTTATCCATATCTTTCCAATTCCCACTCTCCCCTTACCATATTTTTCCAAACCCTTCTTCCCTTGAATCCCATTCACGTCTATATTTATCCGCTTCCTTCTTCCTTCTCATGTTTTGTCATGCTACCTCAAACACATTGCCTGATTCGCTACTATTATTATATGCGGACAAGCAATGAATCTGTGGCTGCACTGCTGGCTGGCATCGTTACATAGAGGCGTAGTCGCTGTGTGTGCCCCCTAATTCCTGGTCCTCCATCTAGGCCCCTAGTAAAATCAATGGTCACACTGGATATGTAAAACAAGAAACAGCAGAAAATCTTTGTTTAGATTATTGATTTAGAAGAAATATTTCAGTCATGGGTTAAGCTTATTTATTCACGTTGGTAAACATCCTTGCAACCATAAATTGGTCCACTTAAAAAACAAAAATAAGTAAACGGATGACAAATGCATTAAATATATTCAAATAATTTCCACCTGTTACCTCCTCACAGGGGATAACCAATAGTAGTGGAAACACAGTCTATCACTTTAGTGGTAACCATTGCAATCTCCACAGAGTAGTGATATTGCTAAATACTAGTGAATGGATAGATTATGTTCCATGACTTGCTGGCTTACTTAGTAACAGTAGCTGCCTTTTCTGACTGAAGGGTACTGATATGTGTATGGAAACAATAGGTGAGTATAATAGACTTTACTGGAACTTATACTAATGTCCTAACATCTTCATTTTTTTGGTTGCCAACTAACCCAACGGTTGACCTGGAGAACGTTGATGATAAATCTAGAATTAAGTCTTTCTATGAGCTGAACCGTTTCAAGAAATGTTATTGTCTGGGATCAGAAGGTATCTGACCTCCCAGTCCTCTACTATAATTACATTTATTTCAATATTTATAACTCTGGCCAGTTGCCCCAATTTCACAGTCCTATTTATGTCCCTGTCTGTGTCAATTAAAAAGCACCTGATTGTATGTTTGCTATATTTATATGGTTATGGGATTTTTTTTATGTAACGCCCCCATCTCCCCCCCCCAAAAAAAAACCTTGCAAAAGAAAAGGCTCCTGTCCCTTTAAAGAATGTAACTGGGATATCTATGTTCTTGCATATAGTGTACATGTGCAATCGTTTTGCAAAGAATCAGTTTTATTTATATGCTTAAAATAATAGTATTTTATGTTTTCTTTATGTGTAAAATCATTATAATTTGTTATCATTTATTATTATTTTCTTTAAGCTACCACTATGTATTACTATACATGTTATGGATTAATGACCAAAAAATGATGACACAAAATTAAAATGCCAAACCACCCCTCCAAATACAGTAAATATGTACTACCCGTGTAAACCTCTGGAATCTGGGGTGCACAAGGGACGTCTATATTATATAGACAGTTCCCTTATATAAGCGTAGCATCCTCTACAATCAAAGACATTATTTTATTCAAGCTTCTTCCCCCAACAAACATATGACAGGGGTAATAGATAGTACAGGAAGTTTGGGGGCTACTACAGGTTGTGACATGAGCATAGGAACTAGTGGAGGGATCTACTGTTGGTGAGGAGTCTTTGGAAATGGCATATAACAACATAAAACAAGGGGGCCAAATTCAGTGACATTGGGGTGCCGATGCCAATGTTCCGATGCTTATGATAAACAGTAAGGTCCGGGTTCACAGTCAGCGCATGTGTAGTAGCTTATTTATGATATCTTTGTACAATTTCTGAACGTGGATTGTGTAAGTGCGGTGTAAAGACTGCGATTATGCAATCTATGTGCAGAAATGGTACGTAGATAGTGTATATAAGCTACTATGCAAGCGTGGTAGCTCAAACCGCGTACGTAAGACAGAAACTACGTAACTGTGAATCCTAAATGTTGACTCCACATGTTGCAATTCATGTTACACTTCCCAATTGGACCTAAGGCTTAACCCAAACAAAACAAAGAAATGAGATGTTACATGTTAAAGCACAGTAATGCACTATGACGTGTCTTTAGTGTAGGAATGCCCATAATGGGGAGGCTTTGGTGTGAGTAGGGCAGCTAAACATGTATTGCAACATGTAGATATAACATTACCTGTATTAAATACATACAAAACAAGCTTAAATAGTAAAATGAATGTCGTTGAGAGGAGGCGTTTTGCTGCTGATTGAAGGAATGCGGTATCTAGTGTTTAGATTTATATTTTTTTTTAAAAATCATTTTTATGGGATTATCTTGCTCTGTATGTATATTAAAGGTTTGGTCCTTAATGCATTGTAGCCCTTATGGACTGGAGAGAGATATTGTAATAGCAGACAGGCACTGATGTAACCATTGTCATCTGATGCTACCATACACCTGGAAATGAAGGGTTCTATATTGAAATGAGTGGCTCTATAGCGATCTCTGGACTGCTTCATATTCAGTTATGATGTGATTTATCTTTCTATGTTCCTTTATTTTGTCTCCATATATTTCACATAATATTCACAGGCAAACTAAGGCAGAGAAGCAGTCCTATTGATCATGGACAACTGGGTTGTGATTTGTTAGTCTTCAGTATGGCTTAGTGTTAACACACACACACACCCACACACACCCACACACACCCACACACCCTCTGGCGTAATGTCTGTTAGCATTGGTATATATAAAGTTGCATTTTTTTTGAATCACGTGAGAGACTATTGTAAAGCTGCGAAACAAGCCGTCGTTTGGTAGACCATTTCTTTCATGTGCCATTCCTCATCTAGGAGTCCGTGTTGGAGGCCCAGGCTGTATCCAGACCCTGCACATGACGTGACATGTGCTCTTGCCACTTGTGTGCCGCCACCTCAGGGTGGTAGCTTTACGCTTCCCTATTTTAGCAATGAAATATCATCCGCAAAATCATCTTGCGACCGTCTTAGACAGCGGGAACATCGCCACTGGAATAGCATTAGGCAGAGGGGAAGCATGAAGAGGGCACATACACCAGCCATGACATAAGCAGTGGTCATCAATGCCGATTCATCCAGCTGGGGCGTGTTGTAACCACAGTCTTCCAGGTCAGAGGCATAATATGGGCCATCCACAGATGCCTTGCGGGAATAGTCATGAACTGCAAAAAAAAAAAAAACCCCAAAACAATATATTCATTAAAAAGCTACTGGCAGTGCACCACATGCAGCAGTACTTTTAGTGATCTGTTTTATATTATGTCAATACTAAGGGCTAGATTTACTAAACTGTGGAAAAGGAAAAGGGGAGATGTTGCCCATAGCAACCAATTAGATCCTACCTGCCATTCTCGAGTATGCAATAAAAAAAGCGAGCGCTAGAATCTGATTGGTTGTTGTGGTCATTATCTCCACTTTTCCGTTTTCCAAAGATTTTATGCTCTCCTAGGTTGTTGTGAATGAAATAACTACAATTTTAGTAAATGTGTACTCTGAATAGTTATAAACCTTTTCTCCAGTATTCAAATTAAATATTTATTACCATTCAATGACCATTTGAGGCCTTAAGGCTGCAAAATAAATTCATTTTACATCAGTGGAAAAGGTGTATGTCATTATCGCAAATTTCCACATAGGCTTTCCAGTGTAAATCAACCAAGCGTGGGCCCACCTACATTTATCAAATTTAGGCCTTGCCATTTGCGGTTTGTGACATTTTAGCAACAAAGAACACCTTCAGCTTGGGATCATCTAAAGGGATTAAGCCCCCCGAAAAACATCAACTCCACCTAAGCTCCTCCCCCCCAACCCTCATAGAGCAATACAGCTCCAAGCATGGTGGCTCAGTCAGTAGCACTTGTGCCTCTCAACGCTGAGTGTATGAGTTCAATTCCTGTACCTATCTGTGTGGCGTTTGCATGTTCCTCCCACACTCCAAAAAACATGCTATTGTGTGTGTGTATGTGTTAGGGGCCCTAGTATGTAGGGGAAGGATTGATTTGAATATAAAGCGCTGCAAACAATTTGTGGCGCTATATAAATAAACAAACGTTAATTGTAGCTTGTAGATTCAAGTTTAAGGAATTAAGAACATTTCCAGCAATACAAAATTCACTCTTGATTAAGGACATATCAGAATTAAGTCCATAGACTAGACTCTGGTAAAAGTTTCAGCAATGGGGCTGATTCAGAGATGCACTTACACCTTTTTATTTTTTAGGTGCAAGCGTACAGCTCGGCTAAACCATTTTTCAAAGTAAGGGGTGTTAATTAATTTAAAATCTTTTGCATGCAGGGAAAATACATTACATTTACACATAGAACTAAAATACTGCATAGCTTTATATGTTTATTGGTTAAAATAGAGTTGAGCTAAGAAACTTCACCTCTTAATTTTAATTCTGGTTTTACCATTTAAATCTGCCTCCCCTTGCAATTCAACATGGTATTGCTCAGGTCTACACTTACACCTAAAAAAAGATGGAAGTGCAACTCTGAATCAGCCCCAATATGTTTAATCCAGTGTTTCCCAACCCTGGTCCTCAAGTATCACTAACCATGTCCATGTTTGCCAGGCCTCTGCGCAGAACAAGTTATATAATCAGTACCACCTATGGAACTTTTTAAAATGTGTCAGTCAGTAATGAACACCCCGCGTGCTCCAGCAAGGAGACCTGGAAAACATGCACTGTTAGTGGTACTTGAGGACCAGGGTTAGGAAACACTGGTCTGATCAGGGAGACAGCTCTGAAACAAATGTTACAAACTAAGAAAAGGAACACAAAGGGAGGAAGGAAATTTAAAACACACAATTAATTTATTTCTAGCCTAGATTTAAAGAGCTATGCTAGACGAGAGCGAGCGTGCATGACACCTTTTCAGTAAGCTCTCACCATGACACGTGCTGACTGCGAATCCAATGCGTTTGCGAGCGCGATCAAAGACGACATAGAAGCCCTCCATGATGACAGCACCCATTACTGTGCCAGTGGAAGACTGGGACACAGCGAATTTGTAACAATCATCCTGAGAGGTTGCGATGTCCTCCACAGGTCGCAGATATTGCTGCAGGAAGAGGAAGACATGGATGTAGGATATGCTGTGACTGAGAAGTGGAACATTATTATAATCTAATATACCATTATAATGGAAATAAATCCAGGCCGGTGTAGCAGTAGGCAGCAGTGGCTAATAGTTACCATTTTCTCTGTAAAAAGTTACTTATTTTGGGAATGCTACAAATGAACTTATATAAGGACATGTTCTTGTAGTAGGATAGGCTGGAGTGAAGTTGAATCTTAGATGCAATCTCCTATGACGGGAACTGGCAAAGCTGTGGAACCTGTGCTCCTATGCTAAAATTCTCCATTTAGCAGTTCCCAGATTGTCCATGTTCCAGATCAATCCCCTCACCAGCATTGATGCTTCTACATCCAGCCGGTCCGGACGTTCTGCTGCAACTCCGGAGGAATCGGCTGTTTTTCCATCTTTCCTTGGATTGTGGATTCTAGCCGATAATGGTTCCTCTCCATACTATCATTTAGCATTGATAGGAGGACATACACATGCGTGTTTTTACACTGTTTCAGTCAGAATACACGGTCATTTTATATGTTTTTACATTGTTTCATTTTTTTTATCTTTTTTTTTATCTATTATTTTTTTTTTTT